>CAJNJA010032241.1:0-10565 GCA_905231915.1 Symbiodinium necroappetens
GAGAGAGAGAGAGAGAGAAAAAAAGTCTTTCGAGAAAGACTGCTGCACCCACATCTTACCACCTGCCCCGCCTTCAAACCCGGCAACTGTATCTGCTTACCGCCGGGGTCTAGTTGCGCTGGGATTGAGCAACATAAATCTTGATTCGAGGATCCTTTGCCGCCTTTGCCTTCGCCGGGAGGACGAGGCCTTGCTGGCTCCGGCAGACCAGGCCTGAAAAAGCCTATAGGGCCACAGTTCCTTCGTTGACACAGGAGGGTTCGCACAATCACAGCTGAACTAGTCACTTGCCATGCATGATCGATTTGGGTCAGCACTGTCAGTGACTGTATGTCAGCTCAAGCCAAGGCAAGAGTCGGCTCTAAAGCAAAATTCCCTTTGGGGTGGTCTGTGGATTCAACCAGCTCCAATGCCCTCTTTGGGTCTTTTGCTGACGGAACTACTCGTACGAAGCAAGAAGCTTACTGGCTTGTTTCGCATCTGAAAGGAACAATCCTGACCATGCCAGGAGCAAGGCGGCCTTGATCGGCTGGCGACTGTCCTGGATACAGTGGCTTGGCTTTGAAGTTTAGGACCTTCAGGATTTCGGACGGAGATGTGAGTACTATGGGCACAGAGCTACTGTTCTTGACAAGTGTTGGTACCGTATGACAATTGCAAAATTCAGCGTGTGGCATGAAAGGTCAGGTGTGCACGTTAAGTCTGTCTCATGCAGAACTCCCTCAGGATTGGCAATGATGCCAACGTTATTTAATTCAGCGCTGGTCTGCCCCGAACCCGCGAAGGTTTCATGGAAATACTGGAAGCCCGGTGAGCAGCCTGCGCAGATGCCTGGCAAGTTATGAGTCCAATGTTACTGTGCGCTGGCCTGTGTCGTTACATGTCGCTTCCGGCAGCCATGCCGAAGAGGCCAAAATGTGAATGCTAGCCCGAAAAGGACAAAAATCGCTAAGGATTTTAGATTGGATGTTCCTCGGGGACTTGAAGGAGGCCAGACCTGATACACGGCCCGTGGGATACTGTTGCTGGCTTGTTCAAGCCTGCTTCAGGCTGCTCTGCCGTTGAAACCAAAGCCCCTCGCAATGAGCCGAGGCGACCGACTTCGAGCTTCTACAACGCCAGAACATCCGAGCGGCGGCTGGTTCGCGAAGAGTCGAAGAGTTCTGGACTCGGGATATGGCTTAGATGCCCGGCTTTCAAGGTGTTGAACCTGATCAACTGGTGGGAGCTGAGCTCGCGACTTCCCGAGGCTCCAGCTCAGATTTTGCTTTTGGCCTCTGAGACTTCTCTTTCAAGAGTCCGGCCTTTTCTGTCGGGAGGTCTCGGATTTCACATCGCTCTACTCCTCGCACGACGTCGAGTTTCTGGAGGTTGACTCGGAGGCAAGCCGACCTGCAAGCCCTATGACAGCCGAAACGTACCCCTTGAAGCAGGATCGGTTATTCTTCGATATTGTCGAAAAATGCTTCCCATCCGAAGTTATGTGAGTCAAACACAGAGCATTGGCCGTGTCGTCCACATGCGCAACCTTGCGGCCTTGTCGGCTGGAGTCATTTCGCTTCCATTTTAAGGCTGGCCTCCATGTGAAGTTTTCCTTCGACGGTGCAAAGCTTCGGGTCATCGAGTTCTGGTCAATTGCAAAGCCGGACACAATCGATCCGCTGCTCGGCACATCCGACAAGAGGGTGCACGGTAGCCATCTACTTCCGCTGGCACCGCACGGTCTGGATATGGAACGAGTCCATCGAGCCGTCTTCCGAACACTGTCGAAACTGAGGCATGCATGTGCGTATGTTGGCTGGTGGTGCATGAGGCCGGATTGTCGAACCTGCACCCAGATGGACCTGTGCGCTGCTTGCAATATCAAGCTGTCCTTCCAATCACCCTAGCCTGCGCAGGGTATGACCCTTATGGATGCCGTGTCTGGGCACAAATATGGATGCGGTTTCTTGCAGCCGGCCGGCTTCTCCGACCGTAAGGTCGAAGCTATACAATGTCGGCGAGGCACGATTCTCTCCAACCATGGCTTTCGACTCCAGGCCCGCACATGCACAGCATGTCACACGTAGACAGTCGATGAACCAGGTCAGTACTGTACCCATTTCAAGACTGTTGAAAAAGTAAAATGGGGTGCATCTCTTCGATGAGACGGGATGCTACCTTCGCCCGAAGAGATACGAAGAGCATGCAAGTGGTCATGACTCTTGCATCTTCTTGCGGCGAGTCTGCCGACGCCCCTCTCATGACTCTGGGACATGCAACTCACAAGACTCTGTTGCTCTTCTCAGCTGGTTCGCCTGGCACTTCGCTACAATCGGCTGGGCGACGTCGAGTTCGCGCAGAAGTGGACAGGACAGGTCGGGCGCATGCCAAGGCTCGGGAGCTTCCATGAGGGAGGGCAGTTGGACGGGCTCCAACTGGCAGATGGTATCAGAATGAGTAACCTCCTGCCGTCAGAGCCCGGAAAGTGAACCCAGCAAGTCAAGGAGTCCACCCCTAAAGTTCGAGGCGACAGGATAAAGACAGGCACGAGACTCCGGCGGGCAGGCGCACATGCCCCCCTGTGCGAGGTCCTTATTTAAGCCGAGCAGCGGCACACGACTCGACAGTATCATCCATCAGTTGCTCGGCTCTGTTCAATGGAGAGTCAGCTTCTTGTCGGGTGATCGGTGTTTGTCAGCAAGCTGAGACGCCTCAGACGTAAATCATGTGGTTTCGGGCAGGAAGCGAATGACGGTACAGTACGACATCAAGCCGGATCAGGAGAACACTACAAGGCTGCACCTCAGCAAGCGATGCACTTTTGGAGTACTGAGTACATACTGTACCTCCCCTAGTTGCCACTGATAGCAAGACAGATTCAAGATGAAGGTGTAGTTCTGAGACTGCTGGATGTTGTTCCTGGCGCTGGAATTGGTAGAGTACCTGCTAGAAGCGATGGAGGTTCGAGCGATCGTGACCTGCTTGCCCTGAAACTGGGGTGCACCATCATTGCTTCCGCTGCCTGCCAGCTCCATGCGAACATCCTTGCAGACGATGCGGCCTAGAAAGCTGTCCTTGATTTCAGAGGACCCCCGAGATGTGACCAGCGCCACCAATGCATGAGCAGCAGCAACTGAGCCTGGCGTCCAGGAAGTGCGCAATGAACTCAATCAGCGTGTCTCTCGGCCCGGTTCATGGAAATGTTATGAAATGTTGATGGCACTGTCGAGGACGTGCATGGCTAACCTCGTGGAGGTGTCGAAACTAGCACGAATCAGTGTGTACGTGCCCTTCCGTTCCGCAACGTGGCATACCGAGACAGCATGGACGAACGCAGATGATACGTCGAGTCTCATGTCCTTGCCGGGGTACGGCACAACTGCAACTAATTATGCAGAGCCGAAGCAATACCCAAACATGACCTGTTTAGCAGAGACACTGGCCAGTGTTGAGGCTTTGAAAATGGAGCTCCTAGCTTGCCTCTACCATCGCGGTAAGAAGTTCCTGGAGGACTATGAGTCTCCCGGCATTAGCTGCAAAACGTTGCAGCGCGCGGCTGCAGAAACGTAGACTTTCTTGCATTCCTCTCTATGAGGTATACATCGCATCCGCCCCTTGGCAGTAGTAGTGGGTTACATCCGTGGCTGTAGCTGTTTGCAGCAGTTTTGGCTGATCTGCGGCTTCGTGTTGTCTGACGCGCAGATACATGATGGTACATCTGCACACCTCGGCTGTCCGATGTCCTGTCACCGAAAATAAAGATCCCCGTTGCAGCAGGTCTTGCAGATATGCAGAGAGCTGCTGAGAGCATCTTAAAGCCGAATGCGAGGCCAACTGTTATCGGCAGCGGCTTTAGCGGCGATGTCTTCCTGTGCCGGACTGCCGCCCCGATGCAAAGCAACTCAGAAGTGAATTCTAGGACTTAGGATCACCCTCCAAGCTTGCAGGCCACATGTCATCGTGGCTCCTCAGCACACCACTGCGAGAATCAAGAACCTTGTAGATTCGGCAGGAGAAAAGAAAGAGCCGCTGTCCGGCAGAACAAAGAGACCTACGAGCGGTGCGTCAAGATGTTCGACCTTTCGCGGCCACTGCGCAAGAACTAGAAGAGAAAGGGTCTCTTGCACTCTTGGCTGCGCAGTGCAGACGAATGAGATCTTTAAAGAAAAGGTTTTCGTAGCAAACACAGTGCCCAAGAGTCAAAGTGTTCCTTGCTGCAGGATGAGCCCGGAGAAGTTGGACAAGCTGAAGAACGCTGCTTCACCTCATTGATGGGAGATGACGAAACCGTTGTACTCCTTTATTTCACAGCATGTGTTAAGACCATGTACAGTACCCATGCCTGGATGAACTCGCAGATCACTAGAAACAAACGGCTGAGGAGGCGGTGATTTACCTTTCCCTTGAACATCCCAATATTGCGCGGCTCTTTGATGTCTACGAAGATGAGGAGCAGGCCTTGTCGTTCGTCATGGGGCTTTCGGCACGAAAGACCAGCTGCCAAGCATCTTCTGGTAGAGCATTTTCAGCTGTCTCTACTTTACCGTGTTGAGAGGTCAGGTATGGTCATTCCGTTCACAAGCTGCAGGGAGAAGTCTGCTGCTTCTGCAGGTCAGCTTGGTGATGCAGTTCTGCTCTGGAGGCATCGCAACATCGAGTATGCCGACAGACATACGACATGATGAGACACATCTGCAGGGACTTGGGGTTGTCTGTAGCATGCTTGGATTTTTGGATCGTGAGATGTATCGTCTGCACTCGTCGTTTCTTCGGTGCCTTGCATTTCATGCTCGAATTCTCTTTACCATCGGCCGAGTGCACACAGAACCGAGCGTGAACCTCGACACGGGACATGCTTCCTGCGACCAATCGCTGTATGGGAGATACAAGACAGTTCTGAGACCATGCTGCTTTGGTGGCGGCAGTGAGAAGGAAGGCAGCTTGATGCGAATGTGTACAGGCACCTTGGAGAACGCCATCCGAACCAATGGAGCTTTCAGCGAGCCCCAGCCCGCTGTCTGCAGTGCAGACAGAGCTGACAGCGATGTCCAGATCCTTTTGACATGTTTTGAGAAACCAAGGTTTCAAGAAATTGCTGCTACTTGGGCTGCAACCCAGGGTGTGACACGAAGATTGGGAGATTTTGGCATTGGATGAGGTGCCGATGCTGATGGCCATCAACTACATCCACCGCGCGGGGATCGTGCACCGAGACATAAAGCCACGTAATTGGGTCTACGAGGCGCGAGCTGCAGCTTGTGGAAGCTTAGACATGAAGACCGAAACAGGCTGATGGTAAAACGATCAAGCTCATCGACTTTGGCTTCAGCGTTAAGGGCTTCCTCGGAAACGAAGGCCGCGTTGTTGCAGTGACAAACCCATATGCGGCTTCCAGAAGCAAGGAGCATCAGCCGCTTCGAGTTGTCAGACCGGTTTCTGCTCCTGACTCTGCCACAGCCATCCTGTCCTCACATGCTGGCAGGAATTGAAGTTCGATCGTGAAGCGAATTCGCGAGAGCGCATCTCAAAGTCTCAAAGTTCGGATTCTCGTGACATTCTGAGCCAGGCTCCCTTCAAGGCTGTATGGGAACGCTGGGCTACCTCGCCCCCGACACTTGGGCAGCCTGGGCACTGCTAAACTTCCTCGAATACAAATCCCCACGCTGCTAAAGCGCTGTTCTATGTTCCCTGTGAACGAGGAAGTAGTTCTTGCGGGGCTGAGCAGCGACAATGCCTACACTGAGACCCGGCCTTGTTAAACTGTGTCATGGTTGCATCTCTACCTCTTTTCCCTGCGCAATTCATGCCGAACCGCAAGAAGACTGGAAAGCCATGCCCAGATGGGCGGTTTTGTTGGGGCACCTGTCTTGTTTAGCCACTGCTCCGACAACAGCAGGAGAGGGAAAGCTCAGAAAGCACTGGTGGCCCTCCTAGAGAGTCAAGACAGTTGCTGCGTCATTTCAGTATAGGAGCTCTGACATTATGCCCGGCGATGCAAATCCTGACGCTTGTGGTTCGTGGCCGTGATGCTGCTACTGTTATTGTTTGTGCATGAATATCGTGATCCACCGCGGTCAAGCGATGCACGCACGTGGTAGGGCATGAGCTCTTCTGGTAGGTCCTCTGCATGGTGCTAGAATCAGAAGCTATCCCAGAAGCGAAGCTTGTCAGTGCTTCCCAAGATTTCCCAAGGACAAGTGCGACATATGGTCCTTGGGTGTCGTCTTCCTGGAGCTGCTGACGGGTGAACCCGCATTTCACAGAGATGCGGGGCAATGCGATGGGTACACGGATGCTTGGACGGCGTTGCACTGTTCTTCGCTACACTTCGTTTCTGCACGCTGGGGATCGCTGGGGCCCATACTTAGCATGAGCCCGTGAATTCGTGAATTCGCTTTAGTTGAGGGTAAAGATACCCATGTCCCACATTTACAACAAATGGCTGCAAATCTCGTCCCCACGCATTTACACAGGATGCCTCCCACCTTTGATCGAACAAATTGAATCGCCGCAGTACTTGAAGGAAAGGAAAACGGGTGCCGTACTTGCAGCATCGGCTCCAGGAAGTCTTGCTCTAATTCGCGGTTGTTGGCTCGCACCTCCCGGCAAAAGGAAAGAGGGATCACCATCCAACCAAAAGACTGCGAGAAAGTGGAGGTTCTAGGTAACCAAGTTCCAAGCAGAGTGTAGAAAACCAATTCTGAGCACAGCAAATCTCTGACTTGAATATATATATATATATGTCTTTAGTGCTGTCAGTGCCTGAAAAGAGTTTGCTTAAGCAGCCTCAGTGTTGTCCAGTGTTGTCCATGCCTTGGAAGTTTTTTCAACTGCAAAGTAAGACTGAATGTTGAGAGCTTGCGTTGTCAGTTTTCCCTTTTCAAGAAGCTTGCTTCTTTCTGTGCTGGAAAAAACGCTGTTTACATTCGTTTCTCTTTTTGACTCTCCGAAAGTTGTAACGTACAGTCTTTGTGGCGAAACAGATAATCGCGCGGCGTGGCAGAAGGGATGTAGACAAGGTAGGTGCACGAAGGAAAGCAAACAGAACGATAACACTAGAAAAAGGTAACCTGTGAAAAGCCTCGCAAAGTCCTCACTGTTGTCCAACAAAGAAGACTTTCTGGTCAAACCCAAACACAGGATCAAGCTCCTGCAAACAGGAAGAATAATACTGCCTTTACGAGACGCCAGAAGAGATCCGACGTCCACGTTGTGACCCATATAGCACCGCATATTTCTTTTACAGGTCGAGCTACATACACCCTGAGCAGTCCAAACAAGCACCGTCCAAGCCCTCACGTGCATAGGACTTTGCTTAGGGTGCTTGGCAAGCGTACTTCGGGGAAACACACCATTGCGCGGCGGCACTAGACAACGAGGCTGCTCCATGTTACCCGTTGCACACCCATCTTTCACCCCCTTTTTGAAGCAGAGCACATGATCCTGAAGCTAGTTGCTTCACTTTGCAGAGTTCTTCAGGTTTGATAATTCGCTCGTTCGGACATGTTCGGACCGAGTGGTGCAGCAGCAGTGCCAAAACATATTCCCTAATGGTCTCGCTTTGTTGGCTCAATCACAATGCTTAGGATCAAAGTCAAAGTGAGCACTAAAGAACTCGAGACCACTCGAGATGGCAACTGGTTGCGACCCGTATTTTCCCGAGCAAAGCGATCCACCGGCCCGACGATCCTGGGTTCCTGGTTCTGATGGCATGCTTCAGGTTTGGTTTTTCACTGTCTGAAGGGGATCTCCGAGGGCACAAGCGGGGCTTGTCAGATCCTTCTCCGACGCATCGTGCCGAGGAAGAGGTTGTGCTCAGAGAGATCAAGGAAGTGACAGAGGTTGGGCTCGGCTGTTATTTATCACTTGCCGACTTCAGTGAGGTTGGTGAACTTGCAGGGCACTTCAGTCTCGCCTAGAAGCAGCCTGCCAAATGCCGAGCCTGCCATGAGTGAGCGTCTGAATCACTCTGATCAGAAAGCATGTTTTCTGTTCTAAGGCATAGGGTCGTTTTTTTGGCGGGCTTGTCGTGCTCATGATGTTGTAATGAGGGGGCTGCGCTGCTGCATTGGGACCACCCACGAATCCATCGTCACGATGTGGCAGGAGTCTGTGGCAAAGATCTTGGACCCACTCCCCGAAGATGTTGCGACCCTGCTGCGGCGAATGCTTACACGGGAGCCGGTGACAAGGCGTGAGCGGAGTTGTGCAGCAGACAGCCATCACGGATGAGCTGAGTTCAACCAAATGGTCATGGTAGCGCAGCACTGGACAGAACAGCTTCTGCAAGGCCTTCTGCAGCAGAATGCTTGGACGATCCATACCTTGCCCACGCAAGGGACAGGCCCGTTGCGGTCATACACTAGAAATGCAAAGCGCTGTTGGATGACCCTTTCGTTTTAGCATGTTTCCAAGCCTAGAGGTTCTGCACGCCGCTGTCAACAAAAACGAATGCAAATTGCATGACGGAGGTTGAAAGATCCACCGCGGGCACTGCCTGTGCGGACAATTCTAGATCGGCTTCCTGGCAGCAGTGAGCACAAGGCTTGGCTTGTTTCGCTGCAATGGGCTTGGAGCTTGAGCACTTTTTCTTTCAGGAAGGCGGGTCCCTTCTGACAATCGCTTCAGCGCACGAATGCAAGGTCTTTAGCTGGTAATTAACCTGCAGCTCCGGCTTTGGTTGCTTTGGTTTCGATATGCGGAGAACTGAATCAAGTCGCGAAAGGTTTTCGGCTGTTCGCGTTGTTCTGCACTTTTTGTGGGTTTTTCTGCTTTGCGCTCTGCACTTTTAGGACTTTTCTGGGCGCGTTTCGCACTTTTTCGGGTCTTTCGGGTTTTCTGGGCTTTTCGATCCTGTGGGTGCTTTTCGGGCTGTTTGACTGTTCTGCGTTTTCCGCACTTTTCTGTACTCTTCTGGTTGTCCGGGTTTTCGACTGTCCGCGTTCTTCTAGTTCGAGTGGTTAGGTAGTTTTCAGCTGTTCCTAATCGCGGTTCGCTTCGCTTGTCGATGTTTCCACACAAAAGCTCCAGGCCAGGCTAGGGGTAGCCCTATGTAGCCCTAGCAAGGCCCGAGTGGCCCAGCGCAAGAGGCCAAGAGGTTAACCTGGATTGGGGATGATAGGGGTTGTAAGGGCTAGTGGAGAAAAATGAGCCTAAATAATTACCGTAAATGTAGGTCTAGGCTAGGGGCAGGCCCGAGACAGCAGTATAACGAGTGAGTAACAATCTGTAATCGTAGTAGCAGTGTCACTAGTCGAGTCACCAATAAGTAGCCGCAGCCAAAACATAAGTATTTTGGCTGAGCTTCGGGTTAGGCGAATTCTTCAAGTGTGCTCATTCAATGTTGTTCGACAAGTTGGGTTCTTCCAACCAGCACTTCAGCACCCAAAACAAAAGGAATTTCGGTCTGTTGTTCGGGTCTTATGCCCGCAGCTGCATGTTTCAAGTCAAGATGTGTTTTTGCATCCAGGATTTGTCCCCTCACATAGAAGTTTCCGACTCGCAAGCTTCAGTGCTTTCGTGTTCTCAACGCACCTACAGCGAACAGAGCCTTTCGTATGTTGTTGTGTTTTTTCAGATTTTGGGGGACCCAAGAAAAACTTCGTGTCTACGCAAGCACCAACGAGTGCTAAGACAAAGGCAGGCAGTTCGATTTGTATTTTCGGGCCTGAGGAGCCAGCAGAGAACCTTGTGCGCGCCGAATTCCATTGATTTTTGATCATTCTAGGCATCCTCGAAACACCTGAAAGGAACGAAACCATAGGTATAGTTAGTTTTTCTGGTTTGAGGAACCCATAAATGACAACTCTCAATGTGTCGAGTTTTCGCCTTCTACGAAGACTGTGCAAGATGTATGGACTGCCGTGCCTGATGCTATTTCTGTTTCATCACAAGTGCATTCTCACCTCCAAGTGTGAGGCCTTTTTGGACCCAGGTTCAAATCCTGCACCTGCTGGAACCGGCAACCGACATGACTACTGCATGTCGACAAACCATATCAACCAACCCACCTTTGGCCGAACCCCTGGTGGACAGACAGACAGAAGACTAAAGAAAGCATGAAATTTTCTCTGTGTGCATATGTATATATGTATGTATGCATGCATGCATGTGCGTATGTATTAGTTTCTACACAACCTACATATATATACATACATGCATACATTTCACACACGTACATGCGGATATAAAAATGGGGGGATGCTGTCGCAGTCAGACAACGTGAACAAGGTCGGGAATGAAGCTGTTGGTGGTAGTGGTAGTTTGGACAGTGATAGTAGTCGTGGCGGCGGTTGTCGTGGTCGCAGCAGGAGGAGCAGTCGGTGGAGTAGGAGTGGGAGTCGCACTGGCACTCCCATGACTTGTACCAGTTCACTAGTTTACTTTTGTACTAGTACTAGTGGTAGTGCTCGCACTCGTACTAGTACTAGTGCTGCTGCAGCCGCTGCTGCTACTACGACTACGATTATTACCATTAGTATGATGAGTTTTATTACGACTACGACTACGACTACTACTACTACTACTACTACCACTACTACTACTACTACTACTACTACTACTACTTCTACCACCACCACCAC
>CAJNJA010032241.1:10647-30233 GCA_905231915.1 Symbiodinium necroappetens
TACTACTACTACTACTACTACTTGTCGTCGTCGTCGTAGCAGTAGTAGTAGTGACACTGAGATGCCGGGAGAGTTCCCAAGGTTTCACGCGCAGTCGGTTGCCTCGCGCGCCGCCCGAGCCTGGTTGCTGGCGGTAGCCCGGTCACCGACGTATCTACCTTGGGAGGCCAGAGAAGAACAAGTGCAGTAAACTCGCTAAAGACAAGGGCTGCAGCTGAACGTAGAGAATACTCCTTGTTAGCAGAATCGGCTTCGACACTTGCCAGGAAGATGCTTTGCTGCTTTTTGACTCGGCAGTTCACAAGGAGCCTTGATGGGGGCGGGCCTGAAATGCTGGCAGGACTTCATGGCCATGAGGGACACGTGATCACCTCAGCATGGTCCGACAGTGCACCATCTGCCAAACACTTCTTATGCTTTTGCCGGTGATTGTGCTGCAGACGCTGGGATTCTGGTGCCGAGTACTTGCATGCTGGCCGAGGTTCAAGATGTTCGATGCCCACGGCCTGAGCGGAACAGTAAAGTTCGACCAGTTCCTGGAGGTCATCGAGAAGAAGTCACGAGACTCTCCCACGCCAGGGCCTCATCCCCCGTGCCGTGAAGGCCGAGCAGCATGCGATTATCATGTCTCGTCTCGTCCATTAGTCCTTTTTTTACACCATCAGGAGCAGAATCACGTTCAGTTTCGCGCCTGATCGCACTGCCCCTTGCTATGCGCAGAGGTGCTTGCCTTTCCACTCTCTTCCCCAGTTCGAGTCTCGAAGACATCGGCAGAATTTATCCAAGCAAAAGCGCGCAGAAGTCATTTTCCACACCACACCACAGTGGCAAAAGCATGTCGAAACCTGTTTTCTTCAAATCACTGCCATTTGATTGTTGCAGTCGACGGCACTCACGTCGCTCTGACAAACTTGTGCCCGCAGTCCCTTACTAGGCGCTCGACAGTGTGTTTCCAAACCAAGACCAGCCAAAAGCAATTTCACGTTGAGAAAAGAGCGACCTCCTGCTCTGGATCAGGGTAAAAATCAAAGCAAATGGTCTGTAGGCTCTGTGAACATAACCCTTCTGAGAAGTTCGCAGCTGAGGAGATCCTACTGGGCCAGCTCGTTAAAGCAGGTGTCCGGATCTCAGCTAGCGAAGTCTCCAAGGCATTTGCACTGCAGTACATAATCTGTTGGCACCTAGAGGAAGTCTTGAGCTCCTTCCTGCAAGTTCATGCCTTGAGCATGTTGTTTTTGTCCAGGAGTGGGGAAGATGACCGGTTCATGGTATCAGCGGCTGCCTGCCAACATGACTCCATTCGGAGAGTTTGGCGCGCGGTTTGCGGAGAGCAGGCGCGCCCAAGCTGAGCCGAGGAGATTTGCTAAGAAGACATGCGCCGTCTCTGCCAGGATTCTCTGAGCTACTGCGAGTTTTTGGCCGTGCTCCTCCCTCCGATCGAGGACTGAAGAGGGCGACCTCCTCTTGAGTTCTTGTAAGGGAGCACTCATGCAGCTCTCTGGGAAGGATGTCTTCGAAGATGCGGGGGAGAAAGCTCAGCCGGAAGACCTTTCTCCCTTGAACCCGTCCCCTGCCTGACGAATATGCTGCGAAGAAAGCAGTGTAGCTCGCTAGCTTGGTGTTCGTAGCGTTGTACCTGTGATGCAGACAACGGCATCATCTGTACTGGCTTCAGAAAGAGATGCTCAAGCACTGAAACACTTGGCAGGATGAAATGTGCCAACTTCTGGTTTGAAAGCATGCTTCGGCTGCTAAGACGGATGTCCTGCGAGAACCCAGGAAGCAACAGTGGATTCCCTCGAAGCCCATCTCGGAGTACATCGTGCGGCTGCAGCTCGGTGGGGAGAGAAGCCCGAGTAAGATCCAGCTGCAGCTTGACCCAAGGAAAAGAACCAGCACCAAGTTCTGGGCAACCCAGATCTTCAACGAGCACACAAAGGTGGGAACAACCGCGGAGCGGCACAATGAATCCAATTTGTTGCAGGTCAGAGATGCTGTGCTGGAAATGGCTCGCAATCACATGAGGCTTGGTAAATGTGTTGCGGGCTCCATTCACTGGTCTTACAGACAAGACAACGGCGATGGCACCAAATACGGCGATGATCGTTCACTGTGTCAGAGATGTCGGAGATTCGCAATCACTGTGGTGACCTCGTTGAGAGCGTTTTACAGAAAAGCTGCACTCCTGTGCTTGTTCGCTCGAAGACTGTTACTCTAGCCCTTCACGCTACAAACCCTAACTCCAGCCTGTCTGTCGACGCAGAGATTCTAGCGGACAGATGTTCGCGATTCTAGCTTGGCTTGAGGTGGTGCCTGGTGAAGTACGAGGATGGCTCACACAAGCGCCTTGAACACATGCATTTCTAGAAAGCATGCTGTCCATGCTCGCCCAAACACTCAGTGATTCACGCAATCTTGAAAATGATTCTCGGAGGTTCTAAACGTAGTGCAGCTGGGGAAATTGAGGTTCTTCGATTACTTCGACATCAACCATAAGTTGCTGGAGGCTTGCATTGAACCGGGTCAAGGCTTGTGGATCGTTTCGTTTGAGGCTTGTTGAGTTGCTTCGTTCCATGACTGGGTGTTTCCTAAAAGTTCCGAATCCAAGTTTAGAGGTGGCACGTACACAGTGAAAGCTGCCGTTTCATGCTGCTCTGGGAATGCACTCCCCGGAATCGGTCAGCAAGAAATCCCTAGAAATGAATCAAACTATTTCCGACCAAAGTTTTCGTAGAGAGTGTTCATGACTGTTATCAGGAAAAATAGGATTCGCGCTGTCACTAAAGCCTGCAAGGGGCGGGGGGGGCGGGGGGGGGGTTGGGGGCTAGAGATGGCGCTCCTGCCGCCAGACGGCGCACACGGCAGACCAGGCTGCCAGGACCTTGGAGCTCCTCTGCGAGGCCTCGGAAAAATTTTGCTTTGAACCGCTTTGAGTCCTTGTTTTAGTCGAAGAATGTCGGATCAGCAAGACAGCTGGATCGCTGTCGTAGTCGTACACATCCTCCAAGCGTATGCGGTCCAGGATAGGCATCCGTACCAGGATCGCGACTTCAACAGTATGTCACTAGTAGCCGATCAGCTGTATTTGGGCTGGCACGGGCACTGTCGATTGTGCTCCTGCTAGCGTTGGTGGAGACGCGGATGGTGATGTTGCTGCTGGTCTTAGTGGTTGTGATCTGGTGGCGGCGACTGACGGCTTGTGCTCTGAAGACCTTCAGCTCCTGGAGACCCCTGCCTCTCCTGGCCGATCAGCCTACCACCCATGCACAGCAATAGGTCCAGGTGAATTGAACTTGAGGTAAGTCATGATGCAGTGGCATGGAGCAGAGCGACGTTGCAGTTTTCGCAGAATCTGGCTTATAAACTAGTATAGAGGTTGCTTAAGGCGCAGGACAGCTGCAGCTTCTTGCCCGCCAGGCGAGCATCGGGAGTTTGGCCAACTGCTCCAGAATATGCCACTGGGATCTGAGACCGAGGTGTTAATGCTTTGGCGCCACACACTTGGAATATGTGTAAGCCTCGCACAACAGCCTGGATTGCGAAGGTGCCTTTGTGCCAGCTTCGGTTGACACACCAGCGCGCGAGGTGCTAAAGATAATGGCAGGCCACTTCAGCGCATCCCTGGGCCGAAAAAGTCGACCTGCAAGTGTAGTTGTGCTTGAATCTGTCAGGCCGGAAGCTTCCAAGTCCAAGTAGCGCCGACAGCTCTAGACAGGGCAAAGCACGGCGAGTACCCCTGATGGATGCAGAAGGCTCCGGTAAGTAAGTTTTCTCAACATGCGCTGTGGTGGACATGGGTGCGTGCTGGTACCCATGCTGTACCAGGGTTACCAGAGTACTGACATCACAAAGTGCAGAGTTTCCAGCGAGATGCGGTCAGCTTCACGACAGGCAACATTGTCAATGCCTCAGTTGCCAAGAAGCCTGCCGAGAAGGATCCAAGAGCGACAGGAAGTGTATGGAAGTGTGTAGCCTCATGTCGTGAACCAGCTGCGGCATCCTAAGGTTGGAGTTTTCTCTGCCCCAGATTTTCTCCACTTGGCTTTGCGATACACGGCGCCTTCGGCCGTTCTGAAATCCTTATCCGCAAAGGCCTGCAGCACTTGCGCAAGAGACCCTTGCTCTGCATGTCAACACCAGCCTTCGTTTCCTGCCTCACTAGACTTCAAAGCGTCTGCCGAATCCCGGAAGGTCTTCGATCGTCGAAGCACCATCCTGCAGGCTCCTTGCACGGCATGGAACTGTCAGCGATGTGAAGCTTTAAAGATCTTTAAAGCGCAGGTGTCTGTTCAACAAGACGAGCCCTTGCTCCATGCTTTGCAGAACATGAAGGCGGCAGGCCCCGCGGCGAGATCCGGCGGAGACGGGGCGTTGGGATTTTAGTGTTAGGCTTGCAGCCATGCGAGCCTGCCCCTAAAGGCCGGTTTTGAGACCAAGACCAAGACATGGTCAAACATCCCTCTACTTGTCGGAGCTGTTGTTTAAGGATTCTTGCGTTGACAGCATAAGAGGCTGTTGCACCCGCGTCGAGTAACGGTTGTGAAGTTGTGCCGCGGGTTGGTGCCAGCCCCTCTTGAAGCGGCAGCAGAACGCTAGACTAGAAGTGTACGTTTCAAAGCTTCAGATGCAGCTGCAGCTTCGTTCGTGGGTTGATACCGCTGACTGCCAGTGTTGCGTTGTGTCAATTTTTGCCAGGCCTCTCCATTTGCCCGACGACATCACGAGAGCTGTCTGGTGATCTGGGCGGGGTAGTGGCCAGCAATGCAGCTTATGTGCACTTACGTGTAAGGTTTGTGTCTGCTACTGTAGGTGTGGAGGGGGGGTTAGTGTTTTTCAAGCTTTTGCGGTGTCTGCAGTAGTTGGCTGCTAGTCACTGCTAGTCACTTGTGGCTTTTCAGGATGAATGCAGTTGCGTGCATGCATTTTTCATTAACTACTGGAGGTTGTTTCCGTTGCCGACTTGCTCCTTGGCAGAAAAATGTAGCTGATGCGATCCCTGGATTCTGGGGATCCCGAAGCACTAAGACAGAACAAGGGTCCGAGCCACAGACCCAACCGCCAGAAGCTTTGGCCGACACAGGGATCGAAACATCCTCGGTCAAGCCCACAAGGCTGCACCTGCAACCTCAAGCCTGAATTAGCAACCTCTGCATGTGTGAGCAGCTGAGGAAGTGGATCATTCGTTTGCACCTGAGCCTGAGACATCCTGGAAATTTTGGCAGAACCTGAGATTTTGTTGAAGTAGAATGCTGAGCAACCCACACTGGCTCTGGCGTCCCTGTTCCACTGTTGCGCGACCAGAGAACATGAGCTTCCAATGTGACCGAGGCTCTGGCAGGTTCGATGCTTTGGGCATGCCAGAAGCTTACCAAGCTTACCGTAGGCATCTTGGGGCACCAGCTGTTATGATTAGGAATGTCGTGACACATAAGTACAATATGTCGAAAGTCGACAGCCCTCCGCTGCCAGCTGTTGAAGGCGAGAGTTGGAACTCCAGTGCTCCCTCTGGCTGCATGCTCTGGAAATCTTCGGAGCAACGCAGTTCCCCGCCAGTCTGACGGAATGCCTGCCAGCAGAAACAAAAGCCGGCCCAGGTCCGTTTGTGACTTCCTCTCCTGGCGCACAGAGGCGGGATCTGCTTGGGCACCGCTGACGCTGACGCTGAAACCTAGCACGGGGGCCCTTCGGTGTTGGGCGGCCATGGCGGTCGTTCAGGCCGAGGCCCAAAGCCTGGATCAGATTTTACGGCTGCAGCGGCTGCACCGTTTTAATGTCACTCGGCCCCATTGAGCGGAGGGGAGACACCGCTGAGGCTGCGGTTGATCATGGTTGATCATATAACTGGAATGACAGCTGGAATTCAGGCGAGGTTTCAACCGACAGAGCACCACTGAACCACTGAGGTTGTCTCAGTTCATGAGGGTGCGTCGCATCTTGGAAGAATTCGGTTGCAGAGTGGCTGTGCAGCTCCTGGGTGTGACATGGTGTGCCTATGTGTGCCTGTTGCCACTCTTGTAGCTTTGCCTTGAGAAGCTTCGCTGAAGCACAAGATCTCGCCCAGGCTTCACACCCTCGCCTTGCGGCTACTCGCCTCTAAGCTTTCGCGCCTCTTCCTGGCCTCGGATTCTCGGCGCAAGCCTATTGGAATTGGGGCTTCTGCTTGGCCTTGAGCTGTTTCCGCTCTTCACGTGAACTGCCTTCCGGTAGAGCCGGCAGTGACTCTCCTGCACATGGCCAAGGACGAGATCGCTCGGATCGTGGGCATAGTCTCCTCCAGGGACATTCTTCTGCAAGTTCTAGACCAGATAGTGTAGAATTCTGTGGTGTGTCGGCTATGAGACCACCAGCGCACCATTCCTGGCACAGCTGAATCCCAGCCCAAGCCGATCCGATAATTATTCGTAAAAACGAAGCAAAGATGCAGTGTGGCAATGCACAAGGCATGCCACTTCAGTGCAAGAGAGGTAGTTGGAGGATGGCTACTGCAATCAGCGCAGTGGCTTACCTAGTCTTTTCTCACCAGACACCTTGCGCACCATTGTGCGGTTCAACTTCTTGAGAAGACACTGCATATTTGTCTACGTGTGCCTCCACATCCTTCAGCTACCTCTGCAAGGCCATGGCGGCGAAGCGTGCCCAGCATGCCTTGCTTGTGGCAGTCATTCCTGGCAATTCTTTATTTGACATAGCATAGAGCGCTGGGTGTTATGCGTGCGTGCACATGCAGTGCCTACAGTGGCTGAGGTGTGCATTGCATTTCGATCGCCTTGCCTGCTATTTACCCATCAGTCCGTCTACATACCGGACCTCCCCACGTATGTGTACGCACGCACACCATTTGGCCGGAAGGCCTCGCCCGACTGCATGTGGGAATCCTCTCTGACAGCTAGCAGCTTCCTATTGAAGAGTTACAAGTCACGAGCAGGACGCCGCATGCTAGACTTGGGTCCACCAACGTGTGCCTGAAGGTCGAAGGTCCTGAGGAACCGTGGAGTGCTTGGGAGGCCTTGAGTATTTAAGGCGGGTCGTAGGGTCGCAGGCCTCGGATCTGGCAGGTCACAGGCAGAGACGTGTCCCGAAGTGTTTCTCGTGGCTCTGTACAGACCCATCTTACTGCAGAGATGCAGTAGTGCCATGCTTCCGCTGCCAGAGCGACGAAAAAGACCAGCAGGTTGGACCACGGGCTTGACGCATAGCATGCCGTGAGAATTGCTTGAAGCAATGCGAAGCGTGTCTCGCGCAAGAATCGGAAAACAAACCGAAGAGCTCAGTTTTCTGACCCAAGCAAGATTCTTCCGCGTCGTACGGAATGAATGCCCTAGCCCGAGCAGCCCCAGAATGCCTACGCGTTTCGGAGTCACAAGGCCAGACCCATCCAAATCCAACGAGCAGCCACCGTCGCAGAAGTATCGACGGAAATTGGAGGAGGCGCCAGCGAGCGTGTTACTGTTTGTTGCGCAAAAATTTGGCAGAGTTCCATATTCCCAGCCGGGCGGTTTACATTGAGTGGGCATGCTGTGCACAGAGGCGGTGAAGTTGATTGTTCAGCCATGTTTAGCCGAGTATCAAGAATCCACATGCATTTGCTTGTGCCCGAACTGGTTTGTGCACAAGCTTACGTAAACAGGCTGGCTGTGACCTCTGCGCAACTATGCGGAAGTCTTGAAAATGGTTGAAAGCAGTCTTGAACGTGTGACAGTCTTGCCCATGCTCATCCCCACACAGATGCAAGCCCGACCGCATCTGTGAAGATGAGCACTGGCATTGCATCGAGAGCTTCCGCTGATTTGCTGGACGAAGGTCGCCCCCTGCGCTTCCAGCTTGTACGAGGCCGTTCAAGCCTCGGTTGACAAGACGTGGCTGGAGCAAGGGAGGCGTCGCTGCCTATCGCTGGTGAGACTTGCACAGACCAAGACCGCCGCAAAGGTCGAGCGGCCCACTCTGCTTTCCCAAACTATGGTCGGGTCCTTTGTTGAGGGGAAATCGCCGGACCCACAACTGGATCGCAGAATGCTGGGCAGGAAGACCAGCTGCGGCGTGCTGCGCCATATCTCACGGCCAAGCAGGCTTTGGCGTCCTTGTAAAGTGCACTTCTGCAGGTCCAACCTTGCATTTTCCGGCATCGGCTACACACGGGGTGCTATGCCACACGGAACACCCGAACGAACAGCCAGTGCCGGAGTGCCGCACAGGTTGAACATGTTCTGCGGAGCTCCCAGCTAGAGCCATCCCTCAGGCCAGGCCCTCAGTACAGGCACCGCAAGAAGCTACGATTCACCACGCCGGAGGCATCGGCTCAAATTCCTGCTGGGGCTGAAGCGTCGTGTGGCATCCCCAGGAGAACGCTCACTCGATGCTTCTGATTCCTCCATTTGCTTCAACAATGAGATGTGGAGATATCGTGGAAGCACTCCAAGAAATCCTTGTGTTCGTCACATGGTCGTGGAGTGCAGGTGGAGAAGGTTGCTGAAGGCTATGGTGGCCCTGCGTGCGGCTCAGGCGGAAAGTTGTCAGCACAGTTGATTTCGACTGCGACAGCTGTGACACTTGGCCTGCACCGGAATACACTGGGACCATCATCAGGAGGTGTGCATTGACAGACTGTCCGGGAATGTGTTGTTTTCATGGAATCAGATGCCAAGGCGTTCATGCCCCAAGGGATGGCCGTGGGCTTCTTCCTTGTGTGCGGGCTCAGTTTGTCCGTGCGCTTGTTCTTTGGTGATACTAACCGACAGTGATGGCACACTCTTGACGAATCGGGCCTTGTGTACTTGGAGTGGCCCGAATGCATTCAAGTCTTCATAGAAGCGACATTCAGTCAAAGTGTGATGCTCACTACTGACACGGCTCAGGCCACCGCCATCCGGGCCTCCTTTGCCGGTACCGACGAGAGAAACAAGGTGTGAAGCGCCAGGTTTAGCGAATGCCGTGTGGGCTTGGGTTCTGATTAGGCGACCAGCTGTCAAACATCGCAGCGAGGGCCGCATGAAAACAATGCTTTGTGCCTGTGCCGAAGCATCGAAGTCTCGCACAGGTGGGTGGCAGCAGGATACTGCAGGGCAAAGCCGTGGCCAGACACCCCGAGACGATTTGCTGTGCAGGGAATAATAGAGATCACAACGGTGCGAAGGAACTGGGGAACGGAAGCTTTTTGGAGCTCATAAGGCCACGACTTTGTCGGGTCGGCTGGCGAGTGCCGACAGCTCAGGGATGATGAACGAAAGCTTGTTGCAAGATTTGGAAGTATGTTATGCAACCCCAATTTGAATAGTAAAACTGAAGACAGCACCCTGCCAAGCCGTTGCCGAAGTAGAATCAAGAATTTCCCTGGCGCCAAAACGGCGCAGTCCCGTGCCCCACAGTTTGAGAGCACTTCGATTCCCTATGCAAACCCACGTGCAAACACGGGTGGTGCCTCTGCCGTACGAGTACACCTTGTCAGCCGTTAGCCTTCACATCCTGGACCATGAAGACTTGGGTAAGGTCTTGAAAGAGCAGAAAGCCGTGGCGACAGAGCTTTGTCGCTTGCAGGTGGTACTGCCCTGCGCCGTGCTGTAATCACCGTAATCATGAACTAAAGGTTCGAGCACCCTCCGTGCACTGCTTGAAGCACAAAGCACAAGCAAAAAGAGCCAGGAGCGACAGAAGAGCTTGGCGGAACAGGCGCTGCAGTTGGTCAGCAGCTCAGCCAGACTCAGACTCAGAACGAGCCCCGAGGGTGTACTCGCCGGCACGTTGATCGAAAACATGTTGCACAATCGTCTCGGACGGAATGCGTGAGGATTCGTCTGTGTCACCATTGCAGCACTCCTCCAAGAAGTTCCGGGACGGACATCGAAGATTGATTTTTTTTACTAGAGCTGTTGATCCCGATTGCGCCCTCCTCAATCGGGATCAGGAGCCCTCCTATACACACATGTATGGATTTATGAACTTTATTATTATATATATATATTTTTTCATGTGTGTGTGTTTTTACATATACGTATATATATATATATAATGTATATGTATGTATATATTTATCTACTTATTTATACACATACATACTATCACTTCATACGTATACGTGCACGTGCATGTGTGTGTGAGCATGTATGCATACCTGCATACATGCATGTGGGTAGGCAGGTCGGTAGTTAAGTGGGAAGCTGAGTTGGTGGGTGGGTGGCTGGCTGGGCGGGCAGGTACGCGTATAAATAAATGGGTGTGTATGTGTTTATATGTATGTATATATATATATGTGTATTTATTTTTATATTTGTATGTATATATATATATATGTGTATTTGTTTATTTATTGTGTGTAGTTCTTTACACATACATACGTAAGTTCTCATATGTGATGCTTGAGATGTGAGGGTGCCCTTGACCTGACAGGCGGGGCTCTCCAACGCCGGTGCCCAGGCCGCAACAGGCACGATGCCGAAATGGCTAAGATTGACAAACTAGCCATCTCCTGAAGCTAGATAAAGTCAGCCATTGACATTGACGCCAGCTACCTTTCCATCGCCTTCTGCCTCTCTTGATCGCTGCTGTGGGCTTGCACGAGTTTTGTAGACAGCACCACCACGAGTGTGAAGCTCACATATGACCAGATTCTTTCAAGGGAACGTGTCCATGCCCAACCGGCTGGAAGAGAGGCCGTTCGATGCTGGCGAGGTGCGACGGCATGGCTTCCAACGTAGTGGGGAGGAGTGCGGAGGGGGCCATGGCTACCATAGTACAGGCTCAAAGTCATGCTATGCCTGCCACATCCATGCATTCACCGGATCACGGCGCAGCATAGGCGTCGTGTAAATAAGGTCTCTCCCCTCCTCAGCCATGCGAGGGGGAAAAAAAACAAGGATCTTGGTTCGAAGCTCGAGGAAAGTCCCCATCACAGGTGCCATCATCAATGCTGACATGCCAGTGCCCTGGACTTTGCGCATGCTTGGGTTTAGTCATGTCTGGTCTCAACAGTCCTGCAGCTTGCACACAGGCCTGGCAGCGGACGGCTTGCCACCGTCTCATTCTGCAGCAATAGGCCAACAAACGAATTCAGATGCTGAGTGGCAGCAAAAGCAGAAGACAGGGCTGTCAATTCGAAAGAGATGTGGCTTGCATCATTGGAGAGCTTGGCCCGCGGGAGATCGCGTATTCTACATTTCGTTACTTAACAGTTGGTGAAACATGTGTGACTCCAACAGCTGCAAGCACAAGCCAAAACAGAGCAAGAGCATTCACGAGCCAGGGCACTCTGGTGCTTTGCATGCGTGTGAAGGTGCCAATGCTGCCCGATTTGCTCAGTCACAGGCCCGGTGTGCTTTCTGAAGTCCAGCTTCAGTTTTTCGGGGGTGCATTCCGAGACTGCCCGGTCATGCTTGAAATGGGTGACCATCACAGGCCGCTGCGACTTCATCTACGTGCGGAGCCTAGCACTGCTCGTTGTGGAGCCGTGGGTTCGATTAACGTTGCCTCATCGTGCCCCTGTATCCCTGTCTCGTACCGTACTCAATCGTCGTACATCGACCAGCTGCAGCTGTGCGAATCCGGAGGCCAACAAACCTGCCGTCGCTTTCCAGAAGTTCGCCAGCGACACAGTGATCGCACATGATCTGGTGAAGTCAGTGGACGTCCGGGGTTCGGCAATGTGGATCAATTCACTAGGCTTCTGAATTCAATGAGGCTGGTCCATCGGCAGAAGCTAGACATGGATGCCTTCAAACATGCGAAATTGTCGGCTGCAAGACACTGAGTCTTTAGTGTGCGGTTGACTGAGGGATGGCTCGCAGACAATTTTCGACCTTGGCCCGACGCTTGCATTCTCGTCGTTTCTCTTCACCTGAGTTGCAGCTCAAGCATATGCGTGAGACCAGCCTTCGCACTCTACCTGTGCTGCATAAAATAATGCTTGAGCTGGATGCCATGGGCAGCCTGCTGCAGGCACATCGCTGTTAGGCCCAACGGAAGTTGTTCGAGCCTCAGATGCATCGGAGTCTTGCTGCACCATGTTTATGTTTTCCGGTCGGAATATACGACAGACACCAAACTAGGACCTGTGACACTTAGTGGGGGTTTGCCACATGCCACTCGGCAACTGACTGGTGATTCCGTGCTGTTCATGTCACTGCTAGGCATCTGAGCGTCCGTGCTATCACAGAGACGCACAGACGTCTATGAGACGCCAGGCCATCCTTCTCCAATCAGGCCTGGCGGCCGTGCCACAGGGCCGACAGGTCGGTCTCCCGAGTGGGGCTCGGGTTGGCAGAAGCTGTTTGACGGCGTCTTCCACTGGAGCTAATGTTGATGATGCATATCATGGTTGCAGTACGGGTAGCTTCTTGAGGAATCGTTGCTACAGTTACTGCTAGGCTAGGCCGCTAGGACCCTCACGGGGACCTACCTTGGCTTATCCTTCGTTTCAACTCACGCCTCGCGCCTCGCTTTCTGATGTCCAGGATTTCGGTTGTGCGAGGAAGGCTGCATCGCCGCCACCACCATCTCAAGGCCCTATCCTCGGCCCAGATCCCTCACCATCCCTGACATGAGTAGCATCAGACTTCATCAGACAGCAAAGCCACAAAGATCGCTACATGCGTAACAAAGTTCAACCGTGCATCAAAGAGGAAAACGAATCACGCATAAGTGGGAATGATGCGGAACCGAAAGATGAGTGAAGGATGCAAAGGGCAGTGGAAGAATCAGGAACCTCAACAGAAGTAGCTTATCTCCTGGTTGCCCATGTTCTTCGATGCATGGCCAGAATTTCAATGTCTGGCCTGCTGCAGCAACGCCGATTCGGCGACTCGGTCTCCACATGCTGATGAGTGCAATACCTCTCTAGCCGGCTGCAAGCTGTAATTTACAGGTGGTCACGAAGGACGAAGTACCTGCAGAGAAGCTGGTCCCAGTCGCGACAGTGTTTTCAAGACCTGCAGACGTCACTTTGGCGGACCCAAGCGCCGAAGAGGTGCTCCAGAGCAGGCTATGTGATATGAAAAAGACGAAGACTGGAACCGGAGCGCCATTTTTTACCCCTTTTCGGAAGGCCAATGGTGTGCAGACGCCCGCGCGTCCAACAAGCGAGTGGGGACGAGGAGGATGTGCCTGTCGAGGTCGCGCAGCAGCTTGAGAAACCGGGTTTCTGGTATTGCCAGAACAAGCGCTTGCTGCTCAAATCCTGTGCCTGGTGTGCCTTCCTCAATGTTGATGCACTGACTAAACAGGTCGTCGGTGACGACTGGCCGCAGCAGCCTCCTGAGAAAAGCTTCGGCTCCTTATCAGCTCGCCTACAGAACGAAGACGTGCAGCGGATTGTGGTTACCGACCTCAAAAACTTCAAAGGAGTGTATGACACCAGTCAGACAGTCAGAATCTGTCACGATGGGTGTCACTTCAACTCAACCTGATGTCAGCGATACCTGCATGCTATTCGCCAGGACACATTCGGTCACCAGATCAGCGAGACATGTTCGCCGGCGCCTCAACACCTTTCGTTTGAGAGTCCAGGCAAATCACTGTGCAAACGCGAGATGACATGTGCCGACGCGACTGCTGCCGCGAGGCACTGATCATGGCCAGGCGGCGCTTCTTGGGAGCATGCTTCGGACTGCTCGCAACTTCCTCCAACTAACATTCGTTTGCAGCCAGGCAAAGCAGTGTAAGCTTCCCATGCCTTTGGCTGGAAATCAGATTGGAACAGGTTTGCGAATGCCGAAGTGCAAGACAAACTATCCCCTCTGTTGGGACGAGCGTCTTGGCTTTAGGCAGCTGCTGCAGGAAATGCGCGGCCTTGTGTGAATGAATTATGTGTCCTACCATGTGCAACAGCTGATGATGTGTCCGAGGTGTCCATGACGAAGAGTGAGGCTCTGCGAGAGACTGGTGCCGCTCGTCAGCATAATCCGATCAGGGTCTCCAACACAACGAGCGCTCGATGTTGCCTTTGCATGCAAAGTTCGCAGCAAAAATAAATGAATGTCTTCTGATGGCAGTGAAGACTGTTGAGGCAGTGACTGTTGAGGACTGCCGCACCACCGAAAGGGATGCTGCCCATTATTGCCACTTGGAGGTCGCTGAAAACCGAGTAGCTTGGCCCCCATGCGATCACGCTATCAGCAGCCACTACATGGACAACGGAGTTCAGAGATAAGCCCGAGGTCGGCATGTCGTCCTGTCATGGTGTCAACATACTCAGATGTACACCGTTGTACACCCAGGTACTACTATTTCTATTTCGAGCTTGGCGACAGATCTGACATTGAGTTTCCGCAGGAGCCTTTGGCTGTCGAACATTGGAGGCCATATGTATGCAGCAGTGATGGCATGTCTGCTAGACGCGATGTGTCAATACTCATACTGTAGTATACTCTCTCGAAAGAGGTACGAAAGACTGGAAGTGGGCCCTGGCAACTGCACAACTCGGGTTAAATAGGGATGCGACAATCCCGTCGTCAGGTTAAGCACTGGGAATGTCGCAACTTGCGACAGCAAATCATTGCTGAACCGTGTAGCATGGAATCAGAATTGTGATAGAGACAGCGCCGTGGGACAAGCTCAATCTGCCCGCAGCCTCTAAAATTGCTCACCGGATTGCTCAGCTCTGCGTTGCACAGCATTGGCCTGTTTGCTCATAATTGCAGAACAGTATTCCCAAGTTACTTCTGCAAGAGTGGCCCAGCTTTTCCCAGCCACCGTTGTGTGCCTGCCTTGCCACGGCTTGTGACAGATGTAGGTGCGGACGACTATTGCGAATTGCGACGGCCTTCCTGTGCAACGACACACTGTCACAGGCTGTTGGTAAAAGGGTAAGTTATGCACACAACGCAGCTGTGAAGTCCGAGTTTTGGCAGATGTCAGCACAGAACTCCTTGCAGGTCCCAGCCGCTTTTGGCAGGCTCACGGATGAGGAGCAAGCCGGTGCAGATGACTTTGAGGCTGTGGCAACTAGCAGTTTGGCGCTCTGCTCAAACATGTTGCCGCCTTGGTGCGACAGGATGGTGATGGATTGGTGATTCCAGTGGTTTCACGCCGCTGCGAAGCATTCAAGCAGACTGTCAACGGGTGTGTCAGCAGCTCTATCCAAGGAGATGAAGCATCCTTCGGTGGTCTCACCCTTGAAAAGACTTTGCGGCGATACCAGGATGCCTGCGAACGGGCCGCGAATGCCGCGAACAGCGCGGATCAAAAGCGCACGTCTGGCAAGCTTTTTTGCACTCTTTACTCATCCGACGGGGCATGAACCGAGGTTCAGCAGAATCAGAGAATGCTCCTGGAGATGATGGCTCCATTCTCGGTCCATCCTTTGCAGTATGCAGTCTGCTTCGGTCGAACGGGAGAGCTGGCATATAGCTTGCATTGTGCAATTCATAAGTGTTCATTCTTCGCTGCTGCGACTAGCTCCATTGTCCATTTATTCAGACTGGAAGCATATTGTATACCAAAGATTACCACAGCCTCGCGCTAGACAAGAGGCAAGCTGATGTTGGGCCCACAGCCAGCCACATCGCTGTTACATCCTCACTCTGTAGGAGGCATCGTGCCATGGGGCAAGGGCCATGCAGCTGCGACCGGGGCCCTTCGGTCACTACCCAAACCATCAAGGCAGCGCCGAGAAACAACGACTGGATGCCTTAACGGCTGTTCTCGAAGTGTAAGACGAGCTGGGCCCTAGAGCGAGAGTGTTGCAGATTGAATTGGGCCAGGGAGATGACGATTCCGCGGACCCTTGGAGCAGCACATGGACGCCGGATGAAGCATGTGCATGTATGTGTATATATATATACATACATGCACATACGTGTACTTGTGACTAACTTGCGTTACCATCAGCTTCTTAGCTATGCAAGCTGAACGATGATGTGGTTTCACAGTTGGGCACATGTTTCAACGGGTATATAGGGACTGGCCTGCCTGTTCGGTAATTTGTTCTCGCAGCTGGACCGCCGAATTGAGGCCTTCTCCGCCGGTGGTGTTGCTGAGGCAGATGCCGGTGGCGGGGCAACGAAGGCACAGGCGACCCGCTTGCGAAAATGCTGTGAAATACCTCGTATGCATGTAGAAGGCCAAGTATTCAAACAGCATCCAAGGCCGCTCCGAGATCACATACACAGCCTCATAGTACACCACAGAAGTTGTCGAGTAGCCGGTCTGTCGATTCTTCCTCATCCATGCCAATCGATCCCCCCCACAACAGCCATCACGAGCCAGAAGTTCATCACGTGCAGTGTGGTTCCAGGGAGTGCTTCGGAGGCACAGCAAAGCACCGATCAGCACCCACTCATAGTGCATTGTTGCAAGAGGGAAGGTAAGCGCCGGTTCGAGATGGACGAGCAGATGGTGGGCAATAGGAAGCTTGATTAGAGCTGCACAGCATTGTAGGTGGGGGTGCCCAGGGACGAACAAAAAGGATGCCAGGCAAGCCGTACAAAAGACAAGCCCAGGTCTCCGAGCCTTGCCTGCCTGTAGCAAACTCTGTCAAAACTACAGGTTTTGGACAAGGCTTCCTTCCAGACTGGAGGACAAGGATCCTGTGCAAGTTTCTTTAACTTGAATTCCATAACATGTCGAAGGTAGCGCGGTCCGTTTCTCCCTTTTCCTTGGCTTAATTCGTGTTCCTATTGAATCCGAGCAGCTCTCAGGTTGCTGGCGACGCCACCTACGAAGGTGGCTGGCTGAACGGCCAGAAGCATGGCCAGGGAAGCCTCACGCTGAAGGCCCGCTGGACTCTGATTTTGGTACTGCAGACTCGTGCCGCGCGTCAAGAGCACATGCAACAGGATGGCTCCAAATACGTGGGCGACCGCCTCAGTTAACTGGTAAGCCTCAGTAAGCAAAGCATGATGCATGAAGGCTGCAAACCTATCACTCAGAACACTTAGAAAATCTTAGAAATCCCAAATGTCTCACTTTCTGTCATTGTCGGCTGACGTGCACTGTGCAGTTTCGAGCAGATTGAGTTGTCATTACATCGATCGATCGCGAGTATTGAATGCAGAAAGTCATGCCGTCTTCCTATGTCTTCCTCCTTATGCGAAGGTCAGTTCAAGAATGACAAGAAAGATGGAAGTGGTGTCTACCATTACCCATCCGGTGCCAAATACACGGGTCAGTGGGTTCCGGCCTGAGAAAGAGCAGCAGCGGGTGTGCCTCGCAGACATGCTCCAATTCTTAGGTAAACGATCTTCAAGAAGGAGATGGCAAGGAGGAGTGGGCCGACGGATCTGTCTTCGAGGGCCAGTTCAAGGCCACATGCGAATCTCGTTCCATAACTTTGGGATGCAAGGGTCCGAGAGAAGCTCATGACGTCATGTCAAACTATGCGGTAGCATCTGGGAGACGGCACAGCACAGCACAGGAGAGAGAGAGAGAGAGAGAAACATGCGACCCCTATGCCCTGCAGAAAGAAAGAAAAGAGAGAGAGAGAGAGAGAGAGAGAGAGAGAGTAGCCGTTTTGGCTCAAGTCGACCCGCCGCTCTCCCTTGGGGGGGCGCCTAAGGCCGGCCCTCTGAGTTAGCTGGCTGTCCCCAGCTCTCTCATTGGGTGGACGTGCCTTGGGCGGGGGGAGGCTTGAGGCCAACCGCTGTCGCTGTTCGGTTCCAGTGGCCCAAAAACGGGGGTAGTTCGTGAGCCATCGTCCTCAAAGGCAAGTCCGTGATACCTTTGACTCTGACCGGGACATAGGCACTGCAAGTTCCTCTCCGCCGACTTTCCTGCGGAAGGGGGGACGGCCCACTACGAGCTGCAGGTCTTTTCGCTCCTCAGGACAGTGTGCTCACAGTACCAGCTCGCTGGGCGGCGGAGAATACCATCTTAACGGTCGTGATATTGGGCATCGACCGCGACATAGTGACGATCACGATGGGGGAATGCAAGCTGTGTAGGCTTGCTTCAGGAGTGTGCACGGTGGGGATGCGGAAAATACACGACCGCACCGACCCAGCATGCAGACTATACGGGGTGACTTCAGCAGCCACAGCCTCGCCGAAAGCCCGGAGTAGAAGTCCACCGCGAGAACAACGGGGAGGCCCTTCCGTGAGCACTGCCCAGACGAGCCGGGGGGAAAGCAGCCCGACCTCAGCCAGACCACTAAGCGAGCTAACAGGCTTTCGCACCCGCAAAGGAGTGGTGCTCCTCTATGATCCCGATCCACTGGATGCCTGGATCGGCAAGGGGATTGGTGAAACCAAGGAGGGGAAGTACGTGGACACAGAGACCGGCAAGGCCCTTTCCAAACAGGAGGGGAAGAAATATGCGGCTTACCTCAAGCGCCATGCAAGCCGCAATGAAACGGCGCGTCAAGCTGACAAGTTGTTCCATATCGTCGACAAGTACCTCCCCTTACAGGCGGACGAGACTCGGGCCTTTGTGGCTCGTTTTCCTGAAAGAGTTCACACTTTACTGCCAAAGGTGAGAAAAATTCGCAACAAGCTCCGACAAGACGGGGGAACACACCCAGCAACGGGGGAGTTCACCTCGCAGGGGGACAGCTCTGGACATGGCCCTGGAGATGCCCTTTTGCAGCTGACGGAGGAGGCCGACCACGCCGTGACAAAGCATGTGACAACAGAGACCTCGAGGGGGGACAGCTCCAAGCCAAGTGCAGCACTTCAAGGCGAACTACCACAACCAGCAGAGAGAGCAGACCACAACGAAGCCCATCGTGCGAGAATGGTGTGCAGGGGGAGTTCACCTCCAGATGAAGACACCCCACCAGACTGGGGGGATGACGAGCAAACAGACGACGACCCAACCCACGACAGCTGGCCGTGGGGGGAATCTGGAAGACCCTCCGACCAAGGACACAGTGAAGGCATTTTGGGGCAAAAGCCCAATGAGCCAGTGGGCGCGCCACGAGGTGGGGGAATACGGCTTCTCCCCAACCGCATGTGGCAAGCGGTCCGCGAAGTGCAAAGCCACATGGAACGTTCCCGACGACACCGGGGGAACAGTGACGAAGGAGGCTTTTCCTCCTAACTGCAGCGGGGGAGAAGACCCCTGATGCCAACTCCGAGCGTGGCTGCAAAAGTCCCCGGGGTACGCGCTGACTTCTGAGGGTGCCTAGGGGGATTTTCCACTTTATCGGACAATCCGAGTGCATGCGAGTTCCTTGGTGTGAAATCTTTAAACAAGCATGTCGTCGTGCTTTCTCAGGTAAACCTCACAACAACCGGCCCGACTTGGCCCGTGAATCCTAGTGTCTTTTTAACACACCTGTACATCTGTTTCCGACTTTGGAGGGGAATTCAAGAGGCAACCCGAGGCCCAAATTCGCTTCGATCCAACAGTGGCAGTACGTAGATCTCGCCAAAAACGGCGGGGGAAGCACGCTTTTGCCTGGGAACCTCTGAACACTCCCTCAAGCCTGCTCTTTATTCGCATAGTGTGCCCTTTTCGCATAGTGTACGTCTCGTTTGTCATGCTTCTGCTTGGGGGAGAATTTCGTACACCCGAACGGCAAGCGAGAGTCCTTTTAGTCGGAGCCTTAGTTTGTTTGCTGCTTTTACTCAGCCATTGCCGAAAGCCGGGGGAATCTTGTGTACAGCCAAGCCCTATGCAGCACACCTGTATGGGGGTCCAATCCGCGCAATGAACCGCGGCTGCGC
>CAJNJA010032252.1:0-61878 GCA_905231915.1 Symbiodinium necroappetens
GGTATGTGTGTACGTATGTGGGTATGTGTGTATGTGTGTGTGCATGTATGTATGTATGCCTGCATGTATGTATGCATGCATGCATGCATGCATGCATGCATGCATGCATGCATGCATGCATGCATGTCTGTATGTACGTGTGTATGTATGTATGCAAAGGTCGATGGATAGACGAATGGATGCACAAAGAGTAAACGTTGTAACCTGATCCAGGGGGTTGTAACAGGAAACTTTGTTTCAGGAACTGGCTCGAACGTGTTGCAGAAGCCGGGCCCGCTGTAGCAGACACTGGGGGGAGGCTGCCTAGGCTGCCTCTCAACACGCAAGCGTGGTTTTATGAAGATTCCGAGTGAACTCGTCATAAAAGCAGTGTTTCCAAAGGTTAAGGGCTTAGGGTTCGGGGTGGGTTCGGGTTTCGTGTATAGAGTATAGGGTTTGGGGTGTAGGGGAGAGGGGTTCTGGGGAGGAGTGTGGGAACCGAGGGAAAGTAGAGCTTGCATGATAAAGTCTTTTTTAAATTTCGGGTCGATGAGTTTTGAAGGGGGCGTGGATTTCTGGGTTTAGGGTTGAGAGTTTAGCAGTTAAGGGGAGAGGAGAGGCAGAGGAGAGGGAAGAGGAGAGGAAGAGTAAAGGGACAGGAAGAGGAGAGTAAGGTATGTGTCTTAGGGTGAGGGTTGAGGGTTTAGCGTTGAGGTTTAAAGGTCTACGGTTTGGGCTTCTAAAGCGTATATAAGAGCTTGGGGTTTCTGAAGGGTTTTGCAGGGCTTCTGAGGCTTTCTTACCAGGTCTCGTAATGTGTTTAAAGGGCTTCTAAAGTGCTTACAAGGGTGCCTGTGTAAGCTTAAAGGGTTTTGCTAGGCTTGTACTCGCAAGGGCTTTTAGGGTTTCGGAAGGCTTATAAAAGCTTATGAAAGGCTTCCGGGCTATTTAAGGGCTTTGAAGGGCTTGACAAGATAGAGGAGTTCGAAGAAGGGCTTTCTAAGAGTAAACACTGTAACTTAAGGTCTCAGCCCAAAATCCGGTTTCGGTTTCGTTGTCCGGGTTTCCGTTGCAACTCCCAACCCAGTTCCCTTTACATGTCCCCCTGGTTTCTGCTACGTTCTGACCAGTTCCTGAGTTGTGGTTCTCGTTACGTCGCACGCTGGTTCCCGTTACAACCCTCACCCGATGCGCGTACGCATTCATCTGGACATGCTGGCATACATAATATGCTGCAGACTATGCAACAGAATAGAACACACCAGATCCTGAGACAGTACCTTCATAGACGAGACAGCGCATCACCACGCGACGCAGTTCTGTGCAGAGAGTCTCGCGAAACCCCCCTTCCTACATTGCAGTATTATGCTATCTAGCACACTATATATCACTGCGCAGTACGATGCAGAATAACACCTTTTACCGTTTATGCGCGATGGGTTATTTTCCGTAACACGAACACGCTGACTGTAACAGGAACTTGTTACAAGAACAGGCCGGGATCGTCACGCAAACCATATGGTTCCCGTAACAGCCTCGGGGCAGGCCCTTGTAGGAACCTGGGTTTTGGCTTCGAAGTGTTGGAGTTTAGGGTTACACAGGGTGCAGGGTTTAGGGTCGAGGGATGAGGGTTGTGGTTTAGGATTTAGGGGTTTAGGGACTTCACCTGGTTGACAAACATATACGCACACATGAACTTATCTACAATTGATTCAACCTTTCATGCATCACTTTGAACCTATGAAACTACATCAAATGCCAACACTGCTTCGACTGTCACCCTTCCTGCCTGTCTGCCAGCTTGTGCCTGCATCTGAGAAGCACGAGCAAGATTGGTTGTGTGTTCCCGCTGAGTGTCCATGTATCAGCACACGCATGTGTGTGCCTGTGTGCGCGGGCCTGTCCCAATGCATCGATATCTTCATGTATTCCTATCTACTTCAGGTCTGCCCGTCAGGGACCGGTTTTCGGTCCCCTACTTTGCGGGCATAATAGTCTGCCCAGGCCCTGCTGGTTTCCGATGGCAGTTCCTGTCTTGGCGGTCTCTGTCGCCTGGTTGCTGTTACCGCGGCTGTGCGGGATCGGTTTCTGTTGCTCCCCAAAGCGGTTCCCGTTACTCCCCGCACCCGGGACGCGGAATGTGCAGATCTGGCACAAGTCATTCACTCTCTCTCTCTCTCTCTCTGTCTCCGCTCTCTCTCACTCACTCCATCTCTCATGTATATTTTGGTAAGACCGTTGACCACCATGATGGCACGAGATAGCACGATGTCAGAGCCTTCTGCAATACACGGCCGGACGGCAAGTGGTTTAAACCGTAACGGTTGTTGAAGTATGATGAGTGTATACCAGTCCAGTGCATGAAATTTCTCATAAACCATGCCATGGATAGAGTCACGGACGCTTTCGTGCGGCGGAGACATGCTGTTAAGACCGTGACTCAGCAGTAGTGCTGTTAGCATTAAATCCTGAAAGGAAAGGCATAGACTTCGAGGAACAGCTTAAAGGGCAGCACTGAAATCAAAGGTGTATGAAATTACAACATAGCAGGCTTGCCACAGACATTCAAAGCGGAGTTAGTACCCTGGGACACCCGAAGGACCCAACCGCTTGACTGACAGCCGTTGACCCTCAGATCGAACACAAAATCCAAATCCTGAGGCTTCAACCCAATGTAGCCCATCGCGTTGTGTGAAGGTAGACGAGGGACATGTGACATGAGTCTCCTTTCAATCTCAGTTGTCAGGAGCAGCTTCAAGAAACTCTTTGGGCTCGGCTGGCAGCAGGCACTGGAGCAGTTCTACACCCTTGTTGCACTTTACTTTCTGTGTCTTTTCTGGATCAGGCCATGTTCAGTGCCTGCTTCACGATGCTTTCTCTGCATGGCGGAGGCGATGCTTGTTTCTGTTGTGTGATTCTGAAACTTGCGACCCCTGGACGACGCCGTCTGTTGTCCTGGCTGTGCAGGTCACATCAAGCTGATCAAGTAAGGGATGAGGTGAAACTTGTCTGAATCTCAGAGGCACAGCATGTGCTGGTGCCGAGCTGCAGCGAGCCCGAGCCCAAAGGTCTGCGAGCAGTGGAATGACGAGGAGCTGCCTTGCAACCTCTCAGCGTCATGATGCTGGGTTCCTGTTGGACCATGATTCCGGTCACTGTCCTAGCACGACGGCTTCTTTGTTTGTGCTTCGCTATCTGTCAAATCGAATCAACTCGACACAGTTTGTTCTACTAGCCAGCAGGTAGTATCGTGCTTTGGAAGGAACAGGCGGCCCGGCGGCACCACCAACGGATCACGTGGCAACTCTCGTGTCTACGGCAGCTCCACGATTTCATGCAGACTCAAACGTTACACGTTCTGTCTGAGAATCTTGAGAAAATCATTTCGCCAGGTCATGGGCCTATCGGTCCATGACAACCGTGCAAAATTTCGAGGCCCGGAAAATCCCGGATACGATTGGGGCGGGCGGCCAAAAGCAGAGAAGCAAGTCGTGGCTGCACGTAATGCCTCAGCTGGGAGTGGTGTTGACTTGTTCAGGATTTGCGGGATGCTTTCCTGGCATGGGCACAGGACGCAAGTGTTTGCAAACGTTTTGACGTCGGACGCAAGCAGCCTGTGCCGAGAACTTGTTTGCGTGTCACGTCGGCAGGAAATCCGCTTCGCGAAAGCGGAGGCTCCTTGAGAGATTCGCAAGCTCTTTTTTCACAGAGTGCGCACACCCTCTAAAGACACAGGCTCCCCTTGAGCTATCCAGCAGTGAAGCTGGGCCCTTGGATATTTCACAGACACACAGACGTGACCTTGGCCTTGGTCTGACAGGTGCAAAATGGACCAGAAGCCCAACAAAGATTGGAATCGCTTGTGCGCGACAGTTGGATTGAGAGGTGACGCACCTTCAGAAATGAAATAAAGATGTGATGCCGTACCACATCGCAACCCATCAGTGTGCAGGAGCTTGTATGCGAATGCTCGCCAGCGACGAAATTGCCGGTGACTGAGATAGGAGGGCCAAACTTCAGAGCCTTGCTCTTGTTCGACCTAGTTTTTGCGCCACTTGAGGTCACATAGCTCTTGTGTGGTTCGCTTGGAGGGCAGCTGCGCAGGAGACACGAGCCTCTCAAGCGGCATTCAGATCGGCAGACGGCTCTCCTGGCACAGAGAACTCCGAGGTGGCGCGCAAGCGTGAGCGCAGTGCGGGTCCTAGCGCGAGGATCCTGAAAGCGCGGACGCAAGGCTGTGGGCTTAGGAAAGCGCCGTGCTCATGTGATCGAGCAGCCCGCATCTCAGTCGCAGCTTCCGTCTTGATCACGGCAGATGGGCAGACCCCCTGGCGGAAGGCAGCGAACTTCGGAGTGGCAGACATGCACCAAGCGTTTGGTGCTAGACAGCTGGCAAATGGTCCTGTGTACCAACAGGTGCATGCCGACCGCTTCCAACATGCTGATGTTCTCAGTCTTTGCATGGTGCAGGCGTTTGTGGCTTGAAAATCGACGTCGATGGATGCCGACTCAGTGTTTTCCGTTTGTGATACCTGGCGTTAACTCACCATCGCAATTCTCCAACGTTCAGGCTGCAGTCGTCGTTAGAGGCGGAGGGTACCTGTCTCTGCCAGCACGGCTGTTCGGCACTTCGCAGAGGTCGTTCGACCTGAAAGCGCTCAAGCCAACGAGGCATCATCAATGCAAAGCCGTCTCTTTCAGGTCTTGGCAACTGGTTGTCGCTGTGAATCAGTGGCCCCTACTAATGCTGCCACCGTTTCAGGCTTTTGCATGACATCACCATCGTCAATATGTTGCTCGTTTGAATCACTACTGCATGGTGGTTAATTGTGATGGTGTGACAGTCCATCACCGTCATCCGTGTTGTTGTCGCCACTGCTGACCGTCATTGTCGCCATTATAGTAGTACTGCTGTCTTTGTCCATTGATAGGCGAGGAGCATGTCACCCTTGCTCCACCATGCAGCAGGAAATGCTTAAGAGACGAGACCAATACGGCCTTGTGCCCGCAGGCCGACCTGCGAGCGCTTCAGCTGGGGACTCGTCAGAGGGGCCTCCTCGCAGTCTCAGGCCCATGAGGCCTGTGAAGCCTATGAGGCCTATGGTTCTGAGCTCCTCAGGTCAAGTCTTCAATCGGACTTTCCCTCCAGCCTGCAGAAGTCCGAGCCCAAAGAGCGAAAGATCTTGTAGGGCATGGCCAGTCTCGCTCACTTGTCAGGCTGACCTTTGGGAATCCGGGATCAGAAGCTCTAGAGGATCTTCTTCGTAGCTGAGGTGAATACCCTGGCACCCTTGCCAACCGTAGGCCTCCAAAGACTCGAGGCAGTGTTAACGACCTAACTTAATTTCGTTTACCCTCTGGCTGGGACTCGAAGAAAGGCTGGGGCGCCTCGCAAGTATCCGCGAGTATCCGCAAGTCCTTCAAAAGCAGAACTCCTGCTCGACTCTGGTCGCTCCAGGCTCAAGGCCTGAGCCATGGCATGCCATGGCCATGCCGAGCCCATCGAGCTCCCAGGCATAGGGACAAGCGGAGACACACCGACAGGAGCGGACAGCTTTCAAGAGCCTGCAAGTAAGACTTGCTGCACTTCAGTTTGCCCGTGCATGTCCACGCCATGCCAGAGGCCAACAAGGTGACGTGTCTCGTCAGAGCTCTTTTGGATTCTTTTGGCATTCATCGTGCAGCTTCTCTGTAACAGGTTGCTTCGGGCCAGGCCACTTCTGGAAGCCAATTGCTGCGAGACCTGGCAGCGAAGAAGGTGACACTGCGCAGGTCCCTCAGATACACAAGTTTGACGGCACGTGCGTCCTCTATTTCCAATGAAGTGAACGGCAGCAAGTGTGGTGTTCGAAAAGAAGGTTGTGGGGCTTCCAGGAAAAGACAGCCGTAGCCGCAGAATGCCGGATGGCCATGGCCAGCGCCGATGCCTGGCAGACTGGGGCCCGGACACGCTTGCTGCGAGCTGCAATGTCTGTGGCTGCGCTTGCTGGGTCGGAGCCGCCAGAATAAAGGCCCTTCGACCTCCAGCGATGGACACAAGTCCGGACATGCCAGAACAGACATCCCACGCGTCTTCCGTGGAGCTTTGGTGGCTTCGGCTGGCCTACGACGGCACAGACTACGCTGGGTGGCAGAAGCAGTCTGAGGTCCTATGGGGACTTAAGGTGCTACACAGGCCACGCACGTGTAATCACGTGTATATGTCTCAATACTATGGCATTTGAGCCCTGCAGGAAGTGCGGACGATTCAAGGCCTGACCAACCGAGTTTGTGCAAGTTTTTTGTCGAGTATATTTTCGACCTGGTCTGTTGAACATGTTGAAACGCCTCTGAACCAACTCTGCAAGGGGAGGTCGACAAGGCACTCGCGCTGGTGTTTCGGAGCAGCATTCGCACCGTGGGCGCATCTCGCACAGACAGTGGCGTACATGCGCAAGGCTGGCTCTTTGCCTTCCTTCTCGATGCGGTTGTGTGTGCTTTTCTCTCCGTTATGCCTGATGTGCATACCCCGAGGTCAAGTCTGCCACTTTGAGGCGCCGTCGCTGTGGGCCAACAGCAACAGTCGGCTAGATGCTGCAGCAGCCCTGCGTCGCCTGAGACTGACGCTTCCAAAGGCAATTTTGGCCTTGGAACTTGGCTTGGCGCCCAGTGGCTTCCATTCTCGACTTAGCGCAGCGAAGAAACAGTATTCTTACAGACTCTCGACGGCAAGCTTGGTAATGCCCTTTGAAGCGCGACGATGCTGGATTTGCGGCGATTTGAACCTGGACGCCATGCAGAAGGCGATCGATGAGCTGAGCGGAAAAGAGATGGATTATTCTGCATTTAGCACGGGCGAGAATGATCCTGACTACCACGGACCCACGGTGAAAACGGTTGATATTTCTCTGCAAGTAGATGGGCCTGATAAGATTCTCATTCGAGCGACGTCGGAGCGCTTTTTGTACAAGATGGTTCGGCGGCTTGTCGGTGGACTTGTTGAAGTTGGCAAGGGTCGATTGGAAGCTTCGGGCTTGGAGTCAGCTGACCGTCGTCAGATACCGACAGCACCACCCGAAGGCCTCAGCCTGGAGGAGGTGATGTACCCATTTACCCTGAAGGAAGACAGGATGTGAGCTTATGTGAGCTTATGTGAGCGCCAGCAAGAAGTGATCGGAGCTACTGACGGTCAGGAAGGGGCCTTTTCTGGGAAGCGGCATCCTCCAAGCCACGGAACTGATCCTACGGCATGCAGAGCCAGGAAACCTGAAGGAGGAGCTCTACCCCTACGTGCTGCAGTCTTAAGGACGAGATCTGATGACAGGAAGATTCTGCAGCCCAAGAGTAGGTCTGCATTGCCTGAGTCAGAGATGAAGTGAATGAAGTGGGGTGTTCGGGCGTGTTTTCTTGCCGGCGCGCAAACCAGTGGCCAATCGCCGTGAGTGCTTCGATGATGAAGTCAGGTCGCTTTAAGGATAAAGAAGCGGAGCGCAAAGCTGCGAACTCAGTTCTTCCAATGACCATGGCCCAGTTGCTCCTCCAGTGAGTTGCAGGCATTGAAGCTATGTCGAGATGCACTTCTAGGTGGACCCATCGAAGAAGACCAGACTGAAGAAGGTGCACTTCAACTCAGAGACTGGCTGAGGGCAGTGCTGAGCTCGTCGAAGGCGTGCAGCGTGGGGCAAGGGGGACGATTGGTGAAGGACTGCATGCCAGTGCAGAGATCGGCTGACCAGGTGTGAAACCGCAATTCTCAGGACCCAAGCAGCGTCCTTTCCGCCTGGCGCTGCACTCGATGCATCAAACGCTCCAGGGACGGTCGGTGTCGAATCACTTCTCAGGACACAGATGAGCCAGACACTGCAGAAAGACTCAGCAAGCCCACGACTTTGCTTGTCTAATCTTGACTTGATCGACACATTGGATTCACAAGAACCTCAATCTCGGTGCAATGTGTGTGTGAGAGAGAGATAGGTAGATGGAGAGAGACAGAGTGTGTGTGTGTGTGTGCGTGCGCACTAGCACTGCGTGTTTGACATGAGGCTGGCTAAAGAGGTCCGCCAAGCGGACTTGACAGCTGGCTGCCGGCACATGAACTTTCGCTCAAAGTGGCGTGCTGAGTTGGCAGTCGTGCGGCCGACGATGCTCACAAACTCGTCCCTGCTGAGGCTTGAAAGGCATGAGGTCGAAATGACAGAGCTTTACAAGCAACGTTGCTGGCTTAAGTCCCGGGTGCCCATGTCTTTCAGACTTCAGACTTCATCGACGAGAATCGAGATTGGACGAGAGCTGGAGCCGCATTGCTTCAACATGCTGCAAGTAAAATCTGCTAGGAAGTTCCTGGTTGCAGCCGCCATTGCAGGATGTGTTTCGGATACTATCTTGTTGCTGCTTCAACTGTGTTTGGTTCGTCGGTGCTCCGTCACTCCGTCAGCTTCGGTATCAAAATCACTGCGGCTGCCATATCCTTGTCCGGCTAGCATGACGTTGACAAAGGAGACTAGTCCTGGCAGCTCAGATACAGATACCGTGCCTTGAAAAGCTTCACAGGGGTCAACTCGGAACTGAGGGCTAAGATTGCCGCTGGACATCACGGACCTACCGCTCCAAGAGCCCAGGCGAGTGCATGCGTGCAGGTCACGAATCAATGCAGTCACGGGTCTCTGTTCTTGGCGTTTGCGATGCTCTTCAACAGCCTGTCCGCTTCGTGGCGCTGCCGTGCAGGAGCCGTGCAATCCGAAGATGGCGGCTGCAGAAGCTCGACACCCTGGCAGACCCGCTTCGTGCCACGGCGCCAGAGTTGCGAAGGCAGAGGTCTTAGATTTTTCTGCCGTGGCTGTAGCATTGCGGGAGCTCAGACGTGTCTGACGCACAAGCAAGATGTGTTGAGGAAGTGTCTGAGGGACATCGAGAAGCTTGCTTTGCTTGGCTGACAGCAAGGCCGTCACTGCAGCCTTCCTTGCTCTGCACAGCCAGCTCTTTGCGCGACCTCTTGCAAACACTCTCTCCAAGTGTCTCCGAGGGTTCTGCTCCCTCCAATCATGCTACGTCCAGTCCTAACACCTGAGAGTCCCAACTTTACATTTGGGACCGCAGCCCCAGCTTCAACCGTTTGAGGTGTGCGAGCCTGACTTTGAAGGGTTTTGTAGAACTACTTGTGTCCCCAGGAAATGATCTTAAACCCGAGAATGGCAGCCAACCACGGAGATGTTACTCAATACGTTCGTGTACTGCTCAAGTCTCGTCGAGCTTTCTCGTCCTCCCGCTGGCGAGCTGGATCTCGAAACTGTACTTGCAGGTCGTCGGCTGTTGCTGTTGCATTCTTCCACATCGTGCTCGGCACAAGCTTGCCACTGAGCTGCAGGCTGCATCCCGACAAAGTGCCGTGTCCCGGCGCTGTGGGAGTGTCAGTACAACCGAGCCGTGGAAGAACAAACATTAGCATTGAGTCGCCGTTTCTCCGCAGCATGTCGAAAGAGGAAGGGCATGGCATTGCGCAAGGCAATTACCCGAGAAAACATCACCTGCTTGCAGCCCTTTCGCATCGAGTGGTAACCCTGCATATCCCTGCATGTAAGTCTTGATCGTGCTGAGGCTGTCTTGCTGAAGTTATACTATCATCGCGTGGTTGAAGCATGTGCTTTTTCCAGGATAGATTAGATGGACTAAGTCGAGCTCTCAAGAGGGCATGCGGCGCTGCACCACATGGACCAGCCAGCTGGCGAGGGCGTCCGCTGTCTTCTTGAGCACCGAGTGCCTGCTTCGGGTGCCGTGGAGGGATATGAGGGATTTGCACCACATCTGAACAGGATCGTTTGTGGTCGTTTCCATCTCAGGACAAGCACCGACCTTCCAAGAGCTTGCCCTCCAAGACCTTCAGCTGCCTTAAGCCTTAACTTGCCGTGCTTTCTGTTCTCAGACATGGCTAAGGACAACTTCTTGTCAGCAGCGACCATCCTGTGTTGCAATGACTGGAGATATCTTCATCGACATCGTGGCACCTGTGAAGAAGCTTCCCATGTGGGCGGGAATCTGAGTTATTGACGGATACGTCGCACATGTCACCCACAAGCTTGCTCCAAACAGTCTCCAAAGATTTACGTTGCGGAAGCGCGAGGTCAGATTTCTCAACTCTGAACCTGTCAGAGGCTAGCTGAAGCGATGTTCTAAGGACTCTGACGTGGAGGCAGAGAGCGTCAAGATGCTCCCAGGGGGAAGCGCCTTGAACCAGGGGCGTCATCTTCACGCTCTCGGAACTCGGGTGCGATTTTTTGGGGCGGCCTTGGTCTCAGGAGAAGCTGCTCTCATGAATTTTGCCGCCACAAGGCATGTCTGTTGATGGAGGTCGGCAACGACACCCTCGGACAGTCGTTGGTGCAGCAAGTAGCTGGACAGGGTTTCCCCACAGAGACGATCAAGATGTTCAGCAACCTGCCATCTTCGGTGTGCATGGTCCTGTCTGGACCATCTGACCGCGCTTTCGTCTCATGCTATTCTACGACCGACGCCTTCACAACGCGGGACCTCCAGGAACAGGTCGGGTGCAGAGGACTGAATACTGGAGCTGCAGCACCCAACTTGACATGTGCTTGCAGGCGGATCATTTAGACGGATGCACTCACTTTCACCTCGGTGGCTACTTCAACATGAAAGGCTGCAGAGCTTGAGATGGCACGTTCGCAAGTTGGGGAAGTGTGGATACCGACAAGGATTGAGTCTACCCTTGCCCTCGGGGTACGGCTGGCGTAGCAGCGCCCACGAGGTCTGCAGAGCCGAGATTTCACGGAGTTCGTTCGCAGCCTGAAGAGCCGTTTGAGCATGACCATCTCCATGAACACGCAGCACTGCTCTTACAGTCAAGCGACTCGAGCAAGCTTCGCAGGGCTGTGGCAGAAATGGAGGACTTTTTGGACTTGCTGCTTTTGCGCTCCAGGTGTGATGCCGCAGGGCACTGGTGTGGGGAGGGCAACCATTTGGAGGAGTTCCTACCGTCTGTGGACTTGCTCTTCGCAGCTGGAGCTGCAACGCAGAAACAAGTCTTATCACTTCCGGTCCCAAGCGATCCTCGTTCACGATGATCTGCTTAGGTGAACATTTCGGAAGGCGAGCACTTGTGTTCTGCACTGTGTCACGAGGGAGACCGCTCTATCCATGCTTTGCGCCTCGCCCTGGCCTGGAGAGTTTCATGTCGCGAGGTCCCAGAGGCGCTCGTACCCAACTAAGGTGCAAACGGTTTCCAAACACGACGGTTGCCAGATCCTCGGGCACAAACGCAAACCGAGGGCCAGCTATCAGTAGAGGCACGGGAAGCCCGGATACTTCCGTAATTGTTCCGATGTCAATGAAATCATTTGAGGTGGTCACTCAAGGAGAACATGGTTGCACCGTCTATCGGCATGGCATGCACGCGATCTACGTGCCTACAAAGCCAGCCGTTCGCAACTCGACGGCAATCTTCAAAGCCAAGCATCAATCCTGTTGCGCAGATCAAGCAGAGCATTGCTGATCTTGAGTCTAAGTTCTCGCAACAAGTTCTGTTTAGTTTTTCCCACAGGGACTTGACAGCTGAGGAATAGTGGATGCTACAGGTTGTGGCGATGCCTTCATAGCAGGCTTTTTGTCTTCGTGGCTGGCACAATCGGCGGCACCGAACACAGATGCAGAACACAAGGCAGGACGGTGCAGTTAGCTTATGGTATCTTTGCTGCATGTGTCACCATGTGAGCCCCTCGCTCTTGCAGGCCTTGATCGAAGCTTGTGGCAGAGGTCACGCTGTTGCCAGTGTGTGCCTGGCAAGAGAGGGAGCTTGTGTGGAGCCAGTTCGCCCTCGTGCGCCTCGGTTGAACAACGATCTCTTCGCCGTTCTGGTCGTTCTGGCTGTGCAAGTAGACTCAGTTTGTAATCCCACATCCCGGCTCCAGGACTTGGAGTGAGATATGGTGGACTGAAGCTCCTCCTTTCCTCTTGGGCCCAACAAGAACATGAACAAGGAGAATGCTGCCCCGGTGGCATCGGGTTTCTGACAAGGCTACCTGACTGGATGTCTGGCAGATCGAGCTGATGAAATCGTGGCACAGCCCTAATCCACCTCGAGATGGATCCAGAATGCGCAGCACTGTGACTTGGAACGAAGCCCGAAACACACATTTCAGGAGACTTCGACAGAGCTGGCCGCGCAGTTTAGTGAGTCGTGAAAATCAAAACCTTGCTGCTGTGATGCGATGTGCGCGATGTGTGTCAGACAGCAGAAGCAGCACCGCCTAAGCTTTCCTCCGCTTTGGGCAGCTTCCTGCTTCAAAAGGGCGCTCATGCGATCCAGTCATACATCTGCCGATATCTGCCGTCTGCCGGTTCCACGGGCAGAGGCTGCTTAGAAGACAACTCATGAAGGCAGTTCCCAGTGTCAAGCCAAAACTTGCCTCTGCGAAGCCTGAGATACTTTCGGGTTGTCCGGAACAAGCGAGTAAGTCAACCACACTATGTAACTGCAGTATACGCAACACGTATGTCATGTGGATCTCCCCGTCCGCGTGGAGGACCTAGGCTCGAGGTGAGACACCAGAATGCAGCTACTGCATCTTTTGAGAGCGACACTTCACTGAGGCCCTTGTGCATAAGAGATGGTGTTATCTCCCACAGGGGCGGCGCTGGGAGCCTCAGTGACAAATTGAACCGCATGTCGAGTATCGAGCATGCAGAAGCTCTTCCGAAGGCCAACGGCTGCTTCTCGATATGGCAGTCGTGAGAGCAAGGAGGTGGGTCTAGAGTTCTGCGTGGTCGACATGTCATGCCTGGCTGGCAAGCAGACTTAGCGGTGGAGTCTTGACATGTGCATGTGCACAGCTTGCGCGTGGCAGAGCTTTCCAGGCCTTGGCTGAACTCAAGACGAAGCTGGACTTTGCTCTCAGCCGTCTCAATGATCAGGCAGGCTGACATTGACATGCAGGGACTGTGCCAGGGTAGGTCGAGGGCTCTCCACCTGTCTTCGCCGAGGGAGCAAAGTATTGTTAGGCCGTCAGAGATTCGGCGGGGTGCGAAGACAGAGAATGCCAGCAACATGTTGCAAGCCGCACCACGCTATGATGGGCGGAAGCTTGTGTGGTAGGACACGCAGCGGGCCGGTATCGAAGAGATCAGAGAGCCCTGCCCACAGCTGTCGGCGGTCCACTGCCTGTTCCTGCACATTCTGCCGCTTAATAAGGTTTCTTCAAACCCTTTACCCCGATTGGCTAGGGCCTTGGTTGTTGGGGCGGAGACTGGTCAAAGCCGAAAGTGTGCCTCAGGTTTCCAATGGTCATTACTTCAATCGGAGAGGCCCGCTGGCATCCGCGGCAGCGCCAGAAAACTCAGGCCTCGAGCGTTTGCTCAGGCTGGCACAAATTTGAAGCCGCTGGGTCGCTGCGAGAGCCGGGCTGGCAGTCTAGCCAAACAAGAGGGGTGAAGTCTAGGAGTCTAGGATCCTCCAGGTGTAAAGCTGCTGGGCCTGCTGGCGGAGCTCCATGGAGATGGTGTGCCGAGCCCAGCTGTCGGGTCGAGGCACGCACGATCGCTGCAAAGCGACTTGCTGAGGTCATACCTCTCCTTCAGCGCATGCTTCAGGTTGTCCTGACTCGGTTGCAGGCTCGCTTCTAGAATTCCGGAACCTCTTTCTTCGTGGAACTGATGAGAAGTGCAGGATGCGGACCTTCACCTACGGGAAGCTTGTGCTGAGACGGTGCGAGATGGCTCGCCTTGCTGAAAATAATTATAAGTATAAAGGTCCGGCGGACGGCGAGTCGCTGGAATCAGCTTGGCGGAAATAGTTTCGGGATCCGGTATCTGGTCACAGGTTCGTCTTTCTCCCAAGTGGCAATTTTCCAAACTCTGGGACATGCAGGTATTTAGACTCACGCGGGCGCTCGTTGTGGATGTGCCACTGGCTCGTGATTTTTGCAGTGTAACTAGCCCCAAAGAACCCATGCTCAATCCTCGCAGGGTTGTTCATGTTCACGAGGTTCTTGGCATATCCTGGCATCTAGCAGCTTCTGCCAGGCTGATGGGTCCCCGGTCTTCGCGACTCTGCTGAAACCACTCTTTGCTTCTCTGACCGAGCACAACAAGTGGGTCAGCCCCCGGCCAAAGCTGTTCGGGATGCTCAGATGCTGTGGGGATGTCGTGGGCTTGCAGGTACAGATCGGGGCAGCATCTTGCATATGTGCCGTAATCCAGGCCGGCAGCCAGGGTCTTCTGACATGACGCTGAAGTTTTGTACGATTTGTCTGCCAGGGATCTCCGCCGGCTGTTTTAAACGAGAACTTGGGACGGCTTTGTGCACGACTGGTCAGAGCCACGGGTATTGAAGACACAAATTGGTGCAAAGCACTGCCTTTACTCGGTCAGGTTCAACATCTCAGCTTGCCGCTGGCCATGGCACGGCCGCAGCTTCTGAGCGCCTGCATTCACGTAATGCAGGCATTTCTGCTTCATCTTTGCTTGATTTCTTGTGGCTCGAAGCCCTGCTTCCCGCCAGGCTGTCAACCTCACTGACTTTGATGAAGTTCTGCCATCCCTGATGCCCTGCCCTGCACCAAAGTGACTTGTTGCGCAGCGCCATCATGGGTAGAATTGAGCGTCGAAGAGAATCTTTGCATGGCTAGGCTTGGAGATTTGTCTGAACTCGACGTCAGACTGGCAGACTCGGAAGCAGGTTCGCTTTGATGCGCTACCGTAGGCCCATGCATTGACTGAGTCTTGACATCCGCTGATATGTCTGCAGGCCGTGGAAGTGTTGCAAGCCATCGGCGACCATGCAGAGCTTGGTTCGTCGCTACAAATCTCTACGCCTTCAAGCCCGTCAGCAACCTTGATCTTGATCGTGCCGCTGTCGCCCATCGATGATTCTGGCGTGAGGTCAATGCGCCCGACGCCCCTGCAGAAGAGGCTTTCCGCCATGATGGAAGGTCTTCGAGAGGACAAGGTGCTGTCACGATGTCGATGTCGGTTGTCCCAAAGGTTGAAAGCACTGCACTAAGGTTCGTGCAGTGCGAGAAGCGGTGAAGGATGTTCTGCTTCGGTGGTCCGTCACCGTAAAGGCCTGCAAAAAGTGTTCTTCCCTGAAAGTTGCACATGCATTCAGTGTTTTCAGCGTGTGCCAGGCCGCACCAAGTCCGACATCTACCTTGGCAGGACGGCAGAGTGAATGCTAGCATCTGCAATGGCATCCCTGCGACCGCCTGGGACAACTCGAGACGGGGTTGAACAGTCCTGCGAGTACACGAGAGAGGGTTGAATTTGCCTGTTCTTGAATAGTCCGAGCAAAAGCCCTCGAAACCGACACTGGTGGTCTTGCAAACTATTGCCTAAGTGCAAGCATAGAGTCTCAGGGTGCAGATGTCACGGACTGAGGGAGGAGGGTAAGCAGCGCCACGCGTCAAGCACAACAGCAATCATGCGAAGGAGAGAGGAGCGACAGGTGGGCAAGCTAGTGCAGATTCGCGTCTGTTGGGCATGATGCATGTTAGGCCACTGCGATCCAGTAGCCCTTGCGCTGTCAGGGGCCTAGTTGGTTGGGTATAAAATTGTCAACCTTCGAACGGCCCTGACCTTAAGCGAGGCACAGGCTCCCAATGCAGAGCGAGAGGCGTCGCCGGATGTGCCGCCGCGCTCCTGTTTTTGGAAGTCGAAAGAAACAACACAGCCCGTAGGCAACTTGGCACCGAAACTCTGGAGTCTCCCTTCGGCGAGAGCCCTGGAGCACCTGCTATGTTGAAGGCTTTAAGAATGGAGAGGCTTAAGCTGGCTTAAACTCTACAGAAGCTGAGGTCGACCAGCCCTTTGCCCGACCGAGACCAGGCTCAAGAATAGGAGTTTTGAAAGCTTTGAGTCCCGAGCGGCGCAGGTCCGGCTGAGCGAAGGTACTTTGGGTGCGCAAGGCCGGTGGGACGTGTGCAGTGCTTGTGCAGCTGTAGCATGACATTCAAGCGTATGCACCTGCCAATGAATTCTGGCAGGTCCCAGGCAGTCAAGGAACGTGCTCCTGGCATGTTCACGTGCATCATTGGTTCACGCAAGTAACCTTATGGTCAAGTTCTTACTCCGCTCAAAAATACGAGACGAGATGCTGACCCTTGCTGACCTGTACTTGGCATGCACCCTTTCGTGCTTATCAGCGGTATGTCTGCCACGTGCCAACTGTGACTTGCCATGCCAGGTGCGCGCCGCCACGCGGGAACGCGACATGCGTGACCCGTTTGCGGATGCCAAGCTGGAGGATTCCTACAATCATGTTGCGTGAGTGTTTCTCCAGAAGTCGATAACCTCTCGTTTGGATGTGCATCCAGGATACCGGCATTACATGCAGTATTACATACAGTAAACGGAGTTCGGCTCAAGACTTCTTATATGAGTAAATCAGCTCATGGTATCGATGCCCCAAACACCCGTAGTGAGCGCTGTGTCATGCATGGCGCAGGAAGACCGAGGCGGCGATAAGCAAGAGAGGCCTCTGCCAAAGCACCGCAAGCAGTGTGCTTGCATCTTGTTCAAAAGCAGCATGTTCGGTAGAATCGTTGGCGTGATAGTGAGTGGAAGCAGGCTCCAGGAAGCTGCTGCGGAGAAGGCAAGGGTGTACTGTAGCTGAGACGGAGTTCAATCGGTACAACGAATCGCCCTTTCACACGGGCTAGAGCGGGTCGATGTCTGCTGCAGGCAAATGCCGCCAGGGATCCGCAGAAAGTATTTGGAAATGGCAGGTACTCATACCAAGAATACTTAATGAGCTCTTCTCCTAGTTTCAAGCCGAGGGCCGAGGAGATCCAAAATTCAGAGCCATGGCTTTATCCACGAGACGTCTCCACCCGTCCGTTCGTAAAATTCCTTTGCCAGAGCAACCTGTTCTTTGATAGTTTAGAATCTCCCTCACCTTCCACAGGTAGCTCGGAACATTGCAGTGAAGAATGCGCTGAGCAACGCGGACCTCAGCACCACCAAGAAACCCAGGCTGGTGCCCAGGATGTAGCAGGCACACAGAACTGCTTCGCTGTGATCAGATTGAGAGGCCGAAGCGCGAGCGTGTGTCCATCTTTAGCCAGCCAGCAAACTCAAGTTTTTTCCAATCGGTCAGGGGCTTGGATACCTCTTCGTTTAGGAGGCCGTCAAACCACCTGTGTTGCAGATCGTTGCTGAGGCCAACCAGCACCCAGCAGCAAGCGACGACTTTGAAGACGTCGTCGTTGGCATGCCTGGTATGGCAGGGTTGGAGGACGAGTTTAGTGCAGCGGGAATCAGCAGTGTGAAAGCTCAAGTCGACGGTGGGCTACTTGCCTCACCCCAAAGCCCGTAATGGCGGGGATGGGTGGGGGGTCTGGCAGCGGGGAGAGTGAGGCAAGTCTGGGCCGACAGGTTAACTCTCCACAAGCTCTACCATTGCGTAGAGCTAGCGGCGAAATAGACTGCAGTCAGAAGGAACACAGTAGGCAAACCATGGCAAAACTATTATGTTCCGGAGGGTCTCCGGAACTCTTAAATTTGAGGTGACATGCAGAAACAGCACCTGCCCGCTTTGTTTGTCCTTGAATTTCAATCCCAGAGTTTTCTCGGACTTATTTGACGAAATTAGTAGTCGTTCCTATGCATTCGCTCCCATGTTGGGGTTCACTTGTTTCCGTTGTTGGTGTTCCTGCTGTGTTCACACCTCAGAAGAAAACCGATGAACTAGCGAGACGGCTTGGAACGTGAAGCGGAATTCTGAAACATCTGGGAAGTTGCAAAGTTGTGTCTTCCTGAGTCTTCCTACTGTTGATGCAAGCTCGGTTCATACCGCCTTCTGGACAAAAGCTTTCTGTTCGTTGTCTATTCATGTTTTACTAGTTTGCATTGTTTCCGTTTCGTAATGCTTCCCTGTCAAATCCCACAAGTACGATTTCTCGGTTGGAGTTAGCTTCCAAGCCTCCACTTTGCCAGGACAGGTTGCTCAGTTCAGGTAGCGAGACACGAGGCCGACAGTTTCGAGGACAGAGACTTCGGCATGTCGTACATCTGACTCTGTTGCACCAGGCTTGGCGCGCACGGAAGGCGATCTGATGGAGGAGAGATGGGCGAACGCCACGCGTCTGGCAGCAGACTCCTGCTCGTGCTTGCCGAGTGTGCGTGCCCTCGTGCACGTGAAGTGTTTCTAATGTCTTTTGCGTTTTGTCAGGATCTGCCAGCAGTCCAGGAATCTCCGGTGCATGCCAAGGCCCGACTTGTCTTGTGTGCGAATGCCGGCAATGCTACGCTGCTGTGGCAGGACGAATCTGACCCAGGCTGGTTCACTTTCGGCGCTTGCTGAGCCACACGATGTGTCACCGTTAGCGGGGTCTTGCTGCAAGTAACGAAAGCTAGCGTAGCGTGGCTTTCGTCTCTATCTGCGTTAGCAGTAGGGGCCTGGAGACCGGCCAGACCCCAGAATTGAAACATGGATCAACCCCCCCCCCCTCCCTCCCCCCCTCACTCTGTTGCTGGAGTTATTGATGTGGTTGGATGTGCTGGAGGTGATGATGCTATCTCTGTTTCTCCTAGACTGCTAAGACGGTCGTGGTTGCATGTGAGGATGCCTGGAAGCCGCCTAGCCAGCTTTAATTTCCCTCCGTTTTGGATGTGATAATGCTTGGAGCCCGCCTCTTGAACTCTGTTTGCCTTCCGTTGCTTGCTGGAGCCCGCCTCGCCAGCTCTGTTTCGCTTGCCGTCCCTCCAGCCTAGGCTAGCTTTCGAAGTCTTGATGGGTGTGTGACTGTGGGAGGAGCAGCCGAGCGTGATGTCTCGGTGGAGCCAGCAAAGGCCGGAACGACGTCAAAAACCAGGGGGTCTGTGAGTGCCTGGCTCTAGGCCCACTTCGTGGACACAGGCATGGCCCAGCCAACCCCGGCCCTCAGCCCTTGAGATCCCTTGGCAGCTTTGCGTACGGCAAACAGGCTCAGGAAACGGCGGGCCGCGGATGAACTCCGCGGAGGCCGAAACCGGTTGTGGACCGTTCGAGGTTCGCTCAGGCAGAACAAGGAATTGTGCACGAGGATCGAGGCTTTCTTTGATCCGAGGTTTAACCACCCCACGGAGTTTGCATAGTCAGGCATAGTCTTGCCCCTAGGCGAGCCGCACAACAACCAGGCATGATCATGAGAAGTTGATTCCAATGATTCACGAGCCTGTGCTCCGTGCTTCAAGAGCAATTGGTGTGAAGACGTTGTGAAGATACTTGAGTTTCCAGGAGTAGTGCTTGTGATTATTTGTAATGCTTGTAAATGCGTGTTGGAGGCTTTGTTTCTCAGGTGCTCTTGATTCGGAAGAGCTCGCTTGAAAGCGCAAGTAGACGTTCAAGCATTGGTGCACGTTCACATGCGGGGAAGACAGGGCTTCCAATGCATGCTCAGGCGGGCACTGGCGTTGCCACAAGAGCAAGAAAGTCAAGTGCTCGGAAGCTGCGGTCGTAGGCAGACTTTCATTTGCAGAGTTCCAGCTTGGAGCATCCACACCCGGTTTCGATCGGTATCTCAAAAATCTGACTTGGCACGAGAAGCTTTCGCAATGCTCCGCATCCTCTGACGTTCGTGTCGCTGAGGAAGCCGGTGCCAGCCAACAGGTTGGAAGACACTGAGGACGTGCCACAGTTGCTCGCAACTGATCGTAGTTGCACTGCATGCCTGCGAGGATTCAAAGCCCAGGAGAGCGGCGAGATCAAGCCCTGGACTTGTGGCAGTCATTGATCCATAGACATGCGTGGGCTGCTAGCCGGTCAAGCTAGGTTCCAAGACAGCCGAAGCTCCAGAGAGGGTGGATGCGGCAGGCAACACGTTTTCAGCTTCTGCGACTGCACGTGCGTGGGAGATTTCCGAGAGGTGCGGGTGATAATCCATCGCAGTCCCCGACCTCCTCTGCGCCTGTGGCCCAGTCTGGTCGCACCCGACCACGAAAGCCTATGCCCACGATTGCCTTATGATGTCAGGCCAGCGCAGCAAGAGGTCTCTGACGCACAGGTCTCAGCGTGGTAAGATGAACTTCACAGCGAAGCCACAGTCCACTTCCGGCCAAGGCATCACCTCACCTTGCAGAGGATATTCGGTCTCACCAGGCCAGAGGATTCGGCATGCTTCGACCTGCACGGGCATCGCAAGTTTTACGATCACTCGTGCGATTGTAGACACCTTTGCGGCGGGATATTTCGACTTCCGGTTTTAGGTTCGGGATACTATACAGCGTTGGGACATCTGATCATTGCCACCGAAAGTTCCCTCGGGCAGAGATGATCGGGAGCCTTCGGTCCATGTTTTGACCTTCGCATCCTTTGCTGCCGACAGCACTTTCAAAGCTGAAGCTTACGGCCCTACATGCTGCAGTTTATGTGAAGATATCTGATGTACTAAGCCATCCTTGTGATGAGCTGAACGACAATGATGAAGGAAGTGATGGGAAATGATAATACTTGATAAAACCAACAATGGCACCAAGTCTCACACGCAAATGATCAGCAGCAGCATATCTACGTGGAAGTGGGAAAGTGGTTGAATTAATATATCATTGTAGTGGAAGGGTGGGTGGGTGGGTGATTGTGATGAGGTTTGGAGCTCGGCAGACGAACAGGAGAGTGTACAGCAGCTCCTCGCAGCCTCACGTCGAGCGGGGTTTTGTTTGCAAGTGCGATGGGCAAGTGGCAGGCGTCCACAGAGGCTCCCGAGACAGATGCTCGGCGCCGAGAGTCGACACATCCTGAAACGCTATCACTTCGGGATGCTGACAAACCCTGTTCGTCAGGGCCCAGCGCCTTGGCCGGGCACCCGGTTTGGTCAGCTTATGTCAGTTTGTGAGTGTTTGGGCCTCTACCAAGTCCAGTGAGAGGTGGGAAGATCCCTCAGGGCGCTCGGAGCAGCTCGCCTCAGCCGCACCTCCGCATAGGCCGTGGTTTCTGGGGTCTCCTGCCTCAGTCGAGACTGGCCTTTCCATGCCTTTGCAGTGCCGCAACGCCTGGTTGCAACTTTATGCCCGTCATTGTGCACCTTCAAAAGCAGCTGACTGGCAGGCCTGCGGCTAGTGATCAAGAGGACGGATCCGCTCGAAAGCTGCCGATGACTGTCAATGTGCAGCTGTGGTGGAGGAGACGACCACCCTCCTGTCACACATCGAGGCTTTGAGCCAACGCCTCGCCCTCGTGGAGGACTGGCTGGCCTCCGTTTCAGGTTGCCCTCTCCCCGTCTTTGCCATCCCTCTTTTCTCGGGTCGACTCGTCTCATGTCAGCAGAGGACGAGAAGCGGCGCTCCGACAGGCAAATGACCGAAAGGCACTGGAAGGGATACCATTGTGACTGCAAGCTGCACGGCCGTCGTGGATGTCTGTGCAGGCTGCAGCAGCTGGTTCGAACCTGCGAAGGTGCCATGCCTACGCTATCTTGAGCTGGTGAGATGAGTTTCAGATAGTTTCAGCAAGCTGGGTCACCTCTCTGCAGGAAAGGTCAGTGTCAACAATCTGAGGCCAAGGCGAGCTTATCGCCACTCAGCAGCAGAGGCTAGAGGCGCAGGCCTGATAGGGGAAGCTAATGGGTTGCAAGGGTTGCTGCAGCGCCAAGACAAGCTGGCTTGCGGGCAGGAGCAGCAGATGCAACTCATGGAGGAGCGCATTGCTCAGCAGGAAGACGAGTTGGCGCAGATGGACAGCTTGTGAGCCGCTTGCACGCGAGGGGGATGGGAGTTTTGTTCCGTTCAGCCCCCGGATGCAGGACCAGCAACTCCAGGAGCTGAGCTGCTCGTGCTTTCGCGCATGGCACGCGCGCGCGCGCGCCCGCGTCCTTGACGTAGACGGATCAACGCTTCTCAGGAGCAGCAGCTGCAGATCCAGCAGCAGGCTCCCAGATTTCCTGCACCATCTCAAGTCGCTCGCTTTTGCTTTCGAGGACCAGCGACTGGAACAGAACGACCAAATGCTCAATGAGCATCAGCAGCAGCTGGAGCAGCAGGAGCTGCATGAGAGCGTGATGCAAACACAGGCTGTCTTAGCTTACAGAGGCTACACTGTTGCTAAAGATGGTGCTCATCACGATGTTCCTTTTTGTCGTCGTCTCTGTCGCCAGTTTCAAGGGAGGGGTCGGTAGAAGTACCTGGAACACCCGTCCGGTTTGATCTTGGTGTTGGCACCTGCTCCATTGCCAACTTTGACATTGTGGCCTAAACGAAGAGACTCAAGCCTCCGGAGGTGAATGGCTCGGAGCTTGTGAACGAGCCTTAGTGAGTTTGCAAGTGGTCTGACAAGGAGCAGGAGCTGGAGAAGCAGATCTTGCTCACTGACGCATTCATCAGCACGGCCAGCCGGGTGTGCGTGGGGCGAAATGTTGGGCCACTTTGCCGGTCCTACTTGCAAGATCATCTTCGTAATAAAGGTGTTGCTGTGACAGCAGTTTCCATCTCTATTCTCTCCGGCAGGCATCATCCAGCAGCACGGTGAAGCCCGCGAAGCAGGTCAGATTTGAGCGAATTGGTTGTTGCAATGTCGGCCCATCCTGGACATCCTTTCAGGCCTGGACGGCAGAGGACATCTGCTGTCGGCATTGCCAAGCAAGGCAGCGGCCAGTCTGCACCTGTTACGGCAGGATGCCGGGACAGGTTCTGGCAATCCCGCAAAAAGGTGCGATCTTGCTTGCTGTCACTCGAAGCTGAGCCCGAAATTCGCTGCAAAAGTCAGGTGGGCAGCCGATTGGAAAGAGGGAGCCGAGGCCGGGTGGATGTGACTAGTGACTAGTGTCCAGATTGACATAGATTGACGCAAGGCCACTCGCATCCCCGGTCCAACGGCGGACGGTGTGCGCAGCTCAGCTCCGGGGGAACGGTTCGTTCAGGTTCAGGCCCAGCCTTGGCTGAGGCAGCGGCGGTTGGGGCCGGCGGCGCTCTTGCTGGTAGCAGCAGCGAGCGACCTTTGGCAAGTCCACCCAGCCGCTGCAGCACATTACACATATGAGAACCGTTGAAGCGCTTGTTGATGCTGCTACATTGCCTGCCGAGGCGCTTGGCCGTGCCAAGGTGCAGCGAGATCAGATTCCTGTGCAGCTCGCACCGCTGCAAGCGACCATGATGATTGTTCCATGCTGCCCCAGGTTGACACAGGTTCAGCGACAAAGGCCTCGTCACAGATGCTCTGCCAATTTAAAGCCGACATCCGAATGGGCAAAGACATGGGCACGGGAGTCATCTGATGAACGGCCTGCAGAATAGATCCGACAGTTGCCGAGGAAAGCTGGCGGACAACTGTGGGATTCTGTGATGGAGCTCTGTTCCGAAAGACGTTTTCTGGAGGCTTACAAGCAGGCCGAATCCGAGCTTCGGACAGGTGTCGTGTGAGAGCTGAATATTCGACAAGTTCGCGGGTCTCGCGGTCAGGTCATCGCTGAGCCTGAAGAAAAATGCTTGCTCCGACTCATGAAGCACACAGGCCTTCAATCCAACATGCCATTCCTCGCATATTCAGCACAAGATGCAGATTTTATACACTGCCATGTGTCAATGTCTGATGCATCGAAGTACCGTCGAATGCCCTCTCGAAGGCCCGATCGTGGATCGATTAGATGCTGAGAGCAACTCCAGACTGCCCGCGGCACAGTGAAGCGGTGTGTGCTTGAGTAGAAGACATGCGCGCGCAGTTGAGGATCCGCCGGCTCATACACATCCTCTCTTCACCGGCGAAGGTCCGTGCATTCTATCGAACATTGCTTTCCGAGACAGGGTCAGCATGAAACCAGACTCTCTGGGTGACCTGAGATCTCCCAAGCGGTGTGTAGGCATCGACAATTGAGGACCCAGCTGCTACCAGCATCGAGCAGATCTTCTCATGGCTGTGGCAGGCGGATGCATTCAGGAACATCCCTGAGAGTAGAGGAACTTGGCCACCTGGGAGTGAAGGAATGTTAAAGTTAGAGTGATCTGCGAACTACCCAGAGTGCACATTTGAGGAACATGCGACTGTCATCATGGCTCTCCCAGTCCGGACGTTTTGGGGTAAGCGAGATGTTGATGCTTGCTTTGAGGCTCTGAACCAGGGCATCCACTTCACTGCCTCGCAAGTTGAGGATCTCGTTTCCGCTCTCCAAAAGGACAGATCCTCAGTACCTTCATCCTTCAGAGCACCTTATCTGCACGGAACGTAAACTGTCCTGCGTCCATGTCAGGTCTCCTCTGCCCAGTCACCACTCAGCGGGCCTGAAAAGGCAGAAGCAGCACAGCTGCTGCAACAGGCCTGTGCTGATTCACATGACTGCGCAGCAACGTTCTCGCAGGGTAGTTTGTCCAAGAGGTCCAATGCTTTGAGCAGAAGTCAATGTAAACTCACCCGACAGGTTTACATGTTCTTTCAAGAAGTCGTACTTGCTTGACTAGGTCTCAACTCACCGCCGAGCTTGATGTCACGCTCAAGTCGATCCCCGACTGTACATACAGTGTTGTATACGTGATGCAGATACGCACGCTGGACACATGGGTCGTGAAGGTGCGAAACACACATCTGCACATTGCACGGCCTTTGCTTCCGGCTTGGCTGGAAGGGCTCCTCATCCGTTAACGTTGTCTCACGGTGGAAGCGAAATTCGGCTCTTAGCTTTGCATCGCGATGCACGACGCCGCGTGGCCGCCTCCGCCAGCTTGCAAAAGCTAGGATGTCAAGCTGTCAAGAGTCTCAAGTCCTTTGGAGGGCAGGCATGCTAAGCCGCTCTGCGATTGCAGCTGTGATGGGGGTACGTGGAATGGGCATATCTCGCTCGAGCTTCCAAATAGCAGCCGACACAAGTTTATCGCGAAAGAGGGGCAGCCGCTGCCTTGGGATTTGTTTGCAGAGCTGACGGCAGAGAATCTCATGAAAGCCAGGAGTTGATTCTCCGAGGTTATGGGGGCGAAGCCTTCAAGGGGTTTGTCGTCTCAAGAGCAAGCTCCTGAGAAACTTCGACACTGACCACCCCCAAAACCAAGTGTCAAGTCCCCATACAGTCTACATACGCTGCCGTGCACGATCGAAGAAGGCCGGCTATCAGTGTGCAACGGGGATGTAATCTGGAACGGCGTGTCAACTGTATGGCAATCGGTTCCGAGTGTAGACTCAGTTGCAAGGATCTGCAAGGCATGTCAATGTACGAAGGCACTTCATTGCTGCCTGACCTGGCTAAGGTTGAAACAGCCGCTGCTTCCGCTGACGATTCACTGTCCTGAGCCTGCCTCAGCCCCCCAGCAAGCTTGTCGGTCCTCTTTGCAGATTTGCTGCAACTACTCATAAACTGTCGTCGTTGTACGATCTGTTCTGCTAATGTCTAGGACTTTGCTTGGTGGACTAGACGAAAGCCAAACAGTCAGCTTCGAGCCTATGTTTGTAGGGGTTAGAACCGTGAGAAAAATGTTGTAGCAGTTATTGCTGTGAAGAGAGTTTCAGAGTGATGCCACGCCCGAGGGCCGGCCTTCTTGTGCTGCATTGTCGTGAGTGGATGATGTCTAGCTACCTTTTGATTGTCTTGAGGTTCTTGCACGTGTTACTGTCTTTGCCGCAGCTCCGTGGCCAAAACCATGGCCCATGTCGCGGACCAACTGCGAAGTCAAAACAGCCTAGCCAAACCCCTCCTGCCATCCACCGCTCAGCCGGCAGTCCACAGGTGCGGTATGTAGTGGGTCTATCGAGTAGAGACTTAGCGCAGAATCGTTTGGTGACTCCATGCCGAGTGGGGTCTGAGTCGTCTGTGTGGACCTGAAACTCTCTCGACGATTTATGGGAAAAGTTCGGAAGCGGTGTGCTCCCTTTGGGCTACGAGTCCCCAGCGACAGCAAGAAGATCAGCATCCAAGGCCCGAAACCGATACTTGCGATACCCTGACCAAGAAGTGAGCTGTTGCTTCAACCCACATCTACCTGCTATATTGTTTTCTCGGATGCGATCAGTAGCTAGGGGAACAGCGCCGGTGGAAGACTTTGAGAAGGGGTGCAAAGCCCCTCTCTCGCCCAGGCCTTCAAGCCGGATGCAGGCGGGAAGGGTGCGAACCGTTTCTTCGAGCCAGCCTAGAGTTTAGCTCCACACACCTAGGCAGCTGGTTGAGCACGCAGCCTCCTCGAAGTGGGGGTAGCCTGCCATCAGCCCCAGCCAGCTTCAAGGCAACCTTGCAATGAGCGCTTTTCTCAACTTTTGAGTTGTCATGATGCTTTGCCAGCTGTGTCAGGCCGGAAAGCCCAGAAAAACCAGAGACTTCATCGACGGGGAAATCACTCTCAACTCCACGGGCACTAGGAAGGGCTCACGTCTCCTGAGGCCATAGGACTTCCTACCTGCCCCTGTCGAGGCACGTTTGGGATGGGGAGAGCCTTGACCCGCGTTTCGTCACCGAAGAGCAGACGACGCACGCCATCAGCGGGCAGGCTGGGCCTCAGACACGGTTTTCATGCCGTAGCTCTCTATGCTCTGTCGAGGTGGCAACACTCGTCTGCCGCTATGTGGAAGAGGGAAGGGACAAAGCAGAGGCTTTGTGTGAACTGCGAACGCATTCCAAGTCTAAGAGCAGAGTGCCACGACCCTACCGCATTTAAACTTGCTTTCCTGGGAGCTTCGGACTTTCAGCATCGGAACATGTAGGAGGGGCATTGGAATGGTTTTGAGCCAGTGCCTTGTCAGGCCCTGACAAAGAATGACGACGAGTTCCATGAGGCACCAACCCGAAAAACGCGGGTCATGTCTGCTTGATTTTGATATATGTTCATCATTGTTGATCTTACTGGTAAGTGATGTGTCAACATCAACCGGTGCTTATGTGGAAAGTCGCGACCGTAAGAACGCTTGGCACGCGGGCCACCTTATTCAGCAGCGAGACTCGCCCAAGGTCAACCGGAGGGTTTACGCCCCACTTCAGAAGTTTATATTTGTCCCACCTTCTCATTCGCCCCCGATCTTCATGGTGTCACCGACGGATGGGCCCTTCTGCCTCTGGCTCTGTGCAGATGGTGAGGCGTGCGCAGACACTGCCCGCTCTTGCATTGTTCTCAGTATCGTCCCATAGTCCCTGCTTCTCCAGCCCGACCCACACAGTTCTTCTTCGCGAGGTCCCGACCTCACAAGCACATTGTGCGCCCCAGCATCTCCCGTCGTTCGAGCCCGTGCAGCGTCCTTATGGTCCAAGTCCGCGTCGGCAGCAGCCATGTGCACCAGGTTAGTACTGCAGCATGCTCTGGCTGCTTTGCCTACTAGCGCCCCTGTGCCATCCGGTCGATCCGGGGAATCCACTCATACTGCAGTGGACCTGATCGCACAAACTCGTGCACGGGAAAACAAGCCCAGGCTTCCGGTAGCTCTGGGCAGGGGAGAAAAAGTTAGGAGAGGCTGAATGCTTGTCACTGGGAAACATGGAGCTCATTACGCAGATCTGGATCGACGGGGCCGCACGTGGTGTGCGAGTGCAGGCAGTGCGGTAAGCAGGTCGGTGTGGGCATTCCGTTCCGTTTGCTTCACTCTTCGACAAAATCGCATCATGACGCCAAGACCAGATGTTCACCACAGCTGATGAATGTGCAGCTGACATTGATTCCCACAGAAAGCCCTTGAAGCAGTTTCCAGGGCTCAAGTTTGTACTTTGTCGGCAACCCAGGTTCAGTTAGTTTAGTTATTCTGTCAGAAAGCTGGTAGAGCGGAGATAAGTGCCAAGCCTCATTCCAGATCGCGCTGCGGTTGCAGGACCACTTCCTGCGTCGAAGATGGTGTTGCTGTCCTCGTAGAAAAAAGAAGCCGGATTTGTCGGAAGCTTGGTGCCCTGCCCTGCAACAACACAGCTTCAGGAGCTGATACTAAGAGAAGCGCCTCGGGAAGCTGTTTTCAAAGGTTGGTTGCTGTTGCTCGACAGGTCTCATGAGGCCGTTCTGACCTTTCTGAACGACATCTCCGATTCCCTGTATTTTTGCAAGCAGGCGGAACGCCAGCGATGTGCTTGACGATGACGCAGCACATCAGACAAAACCTGGCCGAGGTAGTTGTACTTTGCGCCATCTACATTGAGCGCTTGATTGAACAGGCTCTGGAAACCCAAAATCTAAGAATTGGCTGTACGTTGAGCTGTGAACTCCGGGGTATACGACTCAGACCGACACCGTTCTGACGGTTGGTAACTGGCGCTCGCTTGTCACAGCTGGATTGCTGATTGCATCCAAGGCCAGATCATGAGGGGGTCTGAAGCTACTAGCGTCGATTTGAACCATGCTGGCGAGGTATGGGAGGACATTCATCCCTGGAACGCTGACTTTGAAGACTGCCTTCTGGAAGTTGCAGGCTTTCGGCATCCGTCTTCATACCGATCGAACAGAGGGAAGTAGCAAGCATCGCCAGGCATTCGCTACAAATGCGGTGCGTTGTACCGATTGGAATCGATGTTCCTGGAAAAACTGCAGTGCCAGTGCTCGGATAGATGCAATCTTCGCAGACGCTCCGATGACTGCGTCACTGCAGATTCTTCACAGCCTGAGGTGGAAGGTGTTCGTCGATGCCAAAATCTATGCTGCTTACTTCTTCTCCTTGATGGAAGGAATTAGGCCAGGTGACTGTGACCGTGCCCTGGAGCCGTGCCATCTGATATGGCTCGACGCCAAATTGGGATGGACAGGCAGAATCGAAGCCAGAAAATAAGGCAACGAGCTCAAAGGCCGAGGCCAGGGGCTTACGTCCAGCGGGAAAGGCACTTCGAGAATCTTCGAGATGCACATGAATGGATCCACGACCTTAGGGGGTTGAGTCAAGTATCGAACATGCTGTTGCGCTGACATAGTCGTGCTGTATTGAATAGAAGGCATATAGTTAGTTAGTGCAAAGCATATTGTGGCGTGTTACGTTGTATTCGTCTGAGTCATGCTGCGAATCAGAATGTCAGTGTTCTCAGAAATCATGCATGAAGCAACAGCCAGCGGCGTTTCAGGGTGAGCTTGGCCATGACTCGAAGAGTTGAACGATTGGTGCTTGCGGTGAGGTCTGTGTCTTGAAGGGGCAAAGTATGCCAAGACTCAACCAGTATAGTTGCGAGAGTTGCCGGCATGACAGAAGCAGCACGTTGATGCAGGCACCACTCTGCGGCGGGCTGAGTCAACAGCCGAAGAGCAGCAGCGCAGAACTTGCCACACAAGGGCTGTGACCCTTCTGCGCGCAAGGACTTTGGTCCCATCAAGGAGGCTGGCCCGCTGTCTCCCTCATCTGGTTGGTTGGTTGGTTGGTTGGTTGGGATGCATCTGTCGAGCAAAAGCATCAAAATGCATCAAAAGCCAGTTCAGCAATGCGTTCGGCTTATCGTCGTTCGGTAATCCCATCGTTAGCCCTGCCTTGCCGACCCGTACTTCACGTCAACCCTGTCCGTAGCACTACCCTTCGAAGAAGCAGCTTGAAAGCAACCATCTATCTGATAAGTGCCTGGTTGCAAGAACAGGACGAGCACTTCGGCGAAACGGACTCAGAGTTGGACTTGGAAAGGCCAGCCGATGAGAGACACAGAAGGCAAGTCCCTGCCATTCAGCTTCCTTGGGAGGGGCCTCATGTCTCCGGAGCAGCGCGGAACCTCGGAGCGCAGGACTGTTGGGGACATGGGCCCGGAAGACACGTGGTGTCGCACGTGGTAAGTAGGACGGACCAAAAGTGTATAGCGCAAGTGTAGGGTCATCAGCCTGAAGCAAGAAATTGCCCCCTTTGTCAGCTCCAGCTCGCTGTCTTCTGCGCCGATGGCCCAGCTGCACACCTAAGGGCTCTCACCCCCTGCTCTGGAGCTCTCCGCGCAGTCTTCTGCTTGTTTTTCGGTCGTGTGTGGTTCTTCCAGGTCTCCAGACGTGCGTGGCAGGGATGAAGTGGAGAGTTGTCTCAGTGGCTTCAACCTTATGATGCTTGCGTCCAGTGCAAGGCATGACCCCAGAGGGGACGGCTTTCATGTTGAACTTTAAAGTGTGAAGATGTCCGCAGCCCAAGGTGAGTCCCTTCATAGTGCACGTGATTGCTGGCGTCTCGATGCCGGACAGAGTGTCATCTACCAGTAGCTGTCACCAGCCAAACTCGTACCCAAGGGTACGCTCTACACTTTTTGTTGCTGGCTCTGCTGTAAGCTGCATCGCCAGGAAATCCACACATTGGCTCTCTACGGCCAGATGCACAGCAAGTTGAGCGAGGGTTGACTCGCATTTGAGGGAGCTTGTCGTGGCGTGTCGTGGTGCCGAACCCTTCGCTCTGACAGACATGCGCCACGAGCTCTGGCACCTTCCCGACACATACCTCAGAGCGAGGACGACATGGGAGCATGACAAAAGATACATCGATTGCAAGAGACGTGCAGGAACTGCTTCGGGTGCACAAGTTGGTCTCACGGACCACAAGCATGTTGCCGACTCAGACTGGCGGTTACTGGCAGTGCCTGTTGATGGCAGCAAGTTCTTGCAAAGGTTTGGTCTCCCCAAAGGCCGCCACCCTGAGGCCTTGGATGCATGTAGCTGCTTTGCATTTGTGTTGAGACTCCGAGCCGTGACACCCAAGGCACTGACACTCTCCGGAGCGACCGGAAGTCAGTTGAAGACGGAGCTCCTGCAGTACTTGAAGAAGAGGGGTGAGGAGCTCGCAGTCACGTTGGACCCTAGAGCAGATATCGCTTCTGAGCCCGATTGGAGCATGGGCAAAATCTGGAAGGAGAAAACCACTGCCGAGGCCGAAAGCTTCGTAATAAGCCACTGTGGAGGGGGAAATCTAAACCTACATGCAACTCCCAACTCATGAAGAATGCTTTTGAACAGGCCTCCGCGGCTCGAGGATTGAGCATTCTGGAGGAGGATTTTGCATGAATACATGTTATTTGGTCATGTCATGTGAACTAATGCAATAGAAGTATCGCTGTGGAGGAAGGTGCGTGGTCAGACAATTCTCCCAGCAAGTGATGCGCTTGCCGCGGTTCGTGGCATGGAGCACAGCATAGGCTGGGTGGATTCACGTGAAGGCAGGGCCAAATCACCCACTGTACCCCCTGCGCCTTAAGTTCACACTCTACAATTTTCTCGTTGACTTGGCAGGACCCACGTTGGATTGGTTCTTAATACTGCAGCAGGTCAAAAGTACGGAGGAGAAAACCAAGTAGTGGAGCGAGACGTGGACTTACACTTCGCCTGGGCCTGGGCTATAGCGGCTACAGTAGCCGCCAGGCTTTTCGACAAGATCAGTTTCTTCTCACAGTCTCGCGCCGACGCGCCGACGAGACCTAAAGGACGAGCAATCGAGAGGCACGATGAGTTGTGAACCTTGTAAGGGAAGACACAAAGAAAGCAAACCAGAGACAGCAACGGGAGAGTACTGTAGGGGGCTCCCCCTGCTGTTTTGGCTGTGCTGAAGAGGAAACACTTGGCGGCAGAAGCGCTGCCATGCCAAGCACCCTTGCAGGGGTACAGTACACACCGAAAAAGTGAAAAAAAGGTACCGGAACCCAGGTGGGACATCAGTTTAAGCATACATGTCAGTGACTGGTTCGGTTATCAATTTTGAAACATGCTGGGATTGCCAGGTTTTCATTGCCTGGCTGTTCGCCCTAGAGTCGGCAAGGTGTTTCATTCAAGTTCGCAGGCCTTAAGATTGTCAATATGGAAAACAGCATTTTGCATAGACGGCCCCTCCCCGGCCATGGTCCGGTGAATACACCCACGGCACGGGCAGCTGCCCTGTACAGTCAACCAATGCAAACTGTCAAACCGGCATAGCTGTGTAGCTGGCCGCTCACGGGCACTAGTCTACCTGCTTTGTCAAGATGCCGCAATCGGCTGTTGGAAGTGCCGTGCTGCAGCCAATTCGTGACTCTTGCAACTAAGCGTTGCAAGATTCCGAAAACCAGTGAGCCTGGACGGGAAGCCTTCGAAAAGCACCTGCCGTTGCTTGCTGCATCATAGTCAGTGCAGCCTTCGGCTTCACATTGACATTGTTTTGTGCGCAGCAGCTTATTCACTAAATTTCAAGCAGTCGGAGCAAGCATTGACCAGGCATGCACGTGAAATCATGCGCAAGCATTCGACATCCGGCGATCGAGTGTCTCGACTAGCACTGGCCACGACATGACCCTGACGACACATGGATATGCGGTCCCGCCGCAGGCGACTTCAGGGATTTGCTGCGGGTTGCCAGAACAGGGTCCTGTGATGCGTCTGGGTTGCTGGTTCTCCACACAGTCTGCTTGTTCTGCCTTCCTTTACCTGCAACGCCACAGAGATGCTTTTGCATCCAGGGCCTCAAAATGCTCCATCATCCATCAGATGATGGCAAGCCAATGCGTTTTCCGTCGCGAGCCGACGGAATGTGCCGCCCCGAGAATTTTGAGCAAGATCTTTCTGCATCGCATTGTTAATGTCACGGTTTGATGATGGCTTCTGAGGTCCATGAACGTCGTGAGGCCTAAGGACGTTCCCCGTGGCAAAATTGCGTGTGAGAAAGACTACCAGCAGGCTGCCCATCAGGGATGGTCAAGTCAGCTCCTTCGGCCGTTTCTTGTCAGGCGCTGCTGGCAAGTGATATACGCGGAGCTGTGTCATCGCCGACAACCTAGAACTGTGCAGATGTGGTGTATTGTGGCGCAGAGGCATGTCATCTGAGGTTTATGACGCAGAGTCTGCATCTCGAAGGGCCGCCTCACAAGGCGGCAGAGTGTAGATTCAAGGCAGTCGCGAGAGTCCACGTTCACGATGCCTGAAGGACTTCATCAAAGGATCTGTGGCCAGGAGCAGCTATCCTTCAATCGAAAAGCAGCAAGATCTATCCTTGACAACCCACGACGTTGATGGTGCGCAGCCGAAGGCCGGCGGGGTTCCAGATGCTTCCCGCGTTTCTGCGAAGAATCGGAATCTGCAAGTACTGTGGCACTAACTAAGCTAAGCAGCTCTCAGGTTGGAACCTTGACTAAGGCACTACTGGGTAAGGGATTATAAGGAGCGGGCCAAACACATTCTTCCATCGGCATGCTGCCATAGCAACGACCATCGTGATGTTTTTTCGGCATCTGCTTGTTATTGCTTGTTCCTCTACATCGTCATCCATTTGGTCTTCAATAGCCTCATCGTCGTCGTTTCTGCTTCACCATCACCATATTCACCATCGACACTGCTCTGTGAGGTAGTAGTATGCATGAGTCATCAATCAATCTAGCGACCATTAACCGTTCTATCAATCATCGTCGTTGAAGTCGTACTTGCAACCTTCACCGTGCCATTCAAACTCAAACCATCCCCACGGCCCCCACCGCCCGCTAATCCCGCTACTGCCCGCGGTCCCACTGCAGCGGCAACAGTCCAACAAGAACAGCACCACTGCAAGCACCAGCACCAGCACTACCTTCACTGCCACCCGTGGCGAGGACGAGTGTGGACCGCTACGAATGCTACCACTGCCACGGCCAACAGCAATAATAATGACAGGAAGCATCAGCACGACCAGAACCAAGCCCTGTATGGTGCCGCAAGTGCCTTTTTTCTTTCAATCTGCTTGAAGGCCAAAGTCTTCAAAACTACTCGGCAAACAAATCCGTTGACCCCGAGGCACGCACATTTGCTCCTGTCGGGTTTCCGGCACAGCACATCGTAGCACGACGTTCTGCAGGAATCTCGCCTTTCTTATTCATATGATGACTGCTGCTGGAAGGTATACACTGCAGTCGGCCCCCATGGATGTACCACCACCCAACTCTACGCGCACTCACGAGCTGCTTCAGCGAGACACCATGAGCTTCAAGGTGGGCTGCAACACACGTTGTTTTGATGGATGCTTAATGCTTTGGTGTTGTGCCGCGGAAGTTCCAGGGCACATCATCGTCGCGAATACCGATGAGGGACTTTCTGCTCGCATAGTAGATGCTTTCAGCCTTCTACTGCCGTCTCCGGATCTGTGGTTACACGGTTACGCCGCCTGAACGAGCCCAGCCCAGGACTACACGCATAATCCTGCAGAAGGTCATGATGTTGAGTGACTCGCCTGCCGCCAGATGGCCCCGACATGCCCGCATGTTCATGGATGCAGTGGCTGAAGAAGAAGCCGAGGATGTCCCAGCCCAATATCAGAAACAGAGTCAATGTGACAACGCCACGGGAAACGTTGAGGAGGGCTGGCTGCTGTGTGCGACTGACCGAGGTTCCCCAGTGCCGTACGACTCATGATTGATGTAGAGACATGTAGCGTCTTCCGTGCAGGACATTGGAACGTTCAGGAGAAAGGATACTGTCTGGCAAGTACGTTAGCACTGGCAACAGCTCCATGGCCCCAGACTACAAAGTGCAAGACCCAGACTTCTGAGCGGAATCGCTGGATGCCAGTGAGTGCCATAGCTGAACCATTGTGTCTGAGTGCTGTTTCGCAGATTGCTCCAGCAGCTGTCTGAGTGGTCTGAACACCAAAGTATCATGGTCGGCCCACTCCACGAATTGATAGAGGCCGGAGCTCAACCTTGCAACCTTAACACCTAGACTGTAGAGATGCAATGACGCCGCCGCCATGGCCTGGCCATGCCTGGCCTCTCTTTGCTTTTGCCTCTGATAAACTGTGGTGTCTGAAGCTTTCATCGTCCTCATCCCTGTCCAGGCCTGTGATGGATGGCGTCCAACATCAAAGTGCCATCCCTGTGTCTTTGCGGCCAGTCAGCCAGTCCAGGCTGGTATGTCTTATTTTTTTCAAGGTGTTCATCCGCGTACGTCCTGGACGACCAGCTCCAGGCTTCAAGGCAGGTGCCGGAGATGAGAGCAGCATTGGCTCCGATCTTCTTTTTGTGCCCCTGCCCTTGCTTTTTCAGGTTGATGAGGAGAGGAAGACCTTGGTGTTTGAGCATGAGAAGACTTCGCCGGAGACTCTGCACTCACAGTGCAGCCGAATCATAGCCTTCAACAACGAGGCCAGATTATGATGTGAACAACCAGAAAGCAGCTCATTCTTTCCAGTTCGACGGAGCTCGGCGCCCAGAATCGGCTCTGTCTCTGTACCGGATCACGGCATGTGACTTTCATCTCTGCTGTCAGCACTGGTTGCATGCCAGGTTCTCGGTATGCAGATCAAGCAGCAGGACGTCTTGGATGTCATTGCCAAGCCGGTCATCGAGGCTCGCGTTTTCGCGAGGGATGCTGCTTTCTGATCTGACTTACTGGCTTGGATTCTTCAGGATGTGCTCCAAGGCGTCAATGGAACCATCTTCGCCTATGGTCAAACAGGTTTGGGATTTGCACTTGAGCATAAGGGCCTCTTCGACAGAACACGCTGTTTTCGAGGCAGTGGCAAGACCTTCACCATTACGGGCGGCGCTTCGAAGTACGAAGACCGCGGCCTGATTCCTCGCACAATCCGGCTCATGTTCGAGGCCTTCGAAAGCTTTTTGGAAGGGGCAAAAAACACAAAGCGGCCCAACGCTGGTCCCAGGCATTCCGCAAAGGGCCTGCCCAGTATCGCATGTACATATCCTACCTGGAAATCTATCAGGAGTCGGATCGGGCAAGGTTCTACACAAGCTTCGGCAGACTCCTATCAATCAGACTGGGCACTCTTTGTGACAGGACAGCGGCTATGACCTGCTGCGCGATGACAGTGTGCCTGACTCGGCAGCTCTTTTTGATGCTCCCACAACGAAGCTGCGTATGAGAAAGTCGATCGAGTTTGCCATCTGCCGCCAGGTCAGGCGTCTTGAAGATTTGCCTAAGGTGGCGCTGCGCGAGGCGGGCTCTGCTTAACCTGAACACGGGTGAAGCACCACTCACATCTTTTGCTGCAGGATGAAGATGGCAATATGCACCTGCGCAACCTGTCGGTCAACCTTGCGGCCTCAGAGGAGGTCTGGATCATGCCGTGATTCCATTTGGGGCTATCAGCCCCGATGCAGACGTCACTGTGTGTTGCATGAGGGCATCGTTCGGGATTCTGTCGAAGTGTTTGTCAGCAGCCATGACGACTTTTCATGGCTCTCGCAGGATGCATTGAATCTGCTGTTCCTGGGCGACACGAACCGTGTTGTAGCTGCTCTGGCCCCAGGTTTTATATACCCCATTCAGCACCTTCTGACTCTTCCCTTGAGGAGACTCCAATGAACGATGCCAGTACCCGATCGCACTGTTTATTCATTATTTGGGTCGACTCCACTCAAGCAGGAAGTGATGCTGGCAGCCGAGATTGCTCGTGCTGCTGCTTTTGCAGGAAAGCACCTGAGCTTACCTTCCCTGCCCTCCAAGGTGGTACGACGGTCCAAGCTGCATCTGGTCGACCTAGCAGGCAGCGAGCGGGCCGGGCCCTCCGAAAATACATCTGGAAAAGCAGCAGCAGCAGCAGCAGCACTAGCTGCCAGTGACTAGCACTCAGCTGAGGTCTCGCAAACCGGGGTGGACGGGAAGCTTTTGCAAGAAGCGAAGGCAGAGCTTCGAACCGGTCTACCACTGCATGGGCCGTTTGTGCAGTCACGCAGGCCATTAACCTGTCCCTGCACTATTTGGAGAGGGTCATTGTGGCCTTGCATTCTCGATCAAAGGGTGTGCAGGCCGCACTGCTTGAAAGCGTTGACGCGGTCTTCGTCTTACTCTGGGAAGGCACATGTACCGTACCGTGACTCCATGATGACCAGTGTTCTTCGCGACTCGCTGGGTGGCAATTGCAGCAATCCCAGGAACACTCACACTTTTACATTCACCAATCTTACATGGGAAGCGAACATTTTTGGCTAAACCAGGTCGAACAACCATGGTCGGCTGTATTGCTGCAGAGGTGCCCGCCGCTTCAATTCGGCAGTGCGGGAAGAATCCAGATGATGTGGCCTGCAGGCCTCTAACATCCCGGAGTCCATCTCCACATGCCGCTGCATGCCTGCAGTACAAGCTGGCCTGCAGAATCTTGGCCCAAAGCTTTGCACCAAGGTTTTGCCCAACGAGTTGCTCAGATCACCAACAATGCCCGGGTAAACGAGGAACTTGGATTGCTTTGTATTTTGCCCTGGATTGCCGGCTTCAGTCTGCTCGCGGCAGGAACTCGATCCGAACCTTCTCATATCCAGACTGAAGAAGGAGGTCGCAGAGCTCAAGGAAGAGGCCTGGCCACCTTGACTCCATGGCGTGCGATCGCATAGCACATTGCGGGTCTGGCATATCTGACTGGCAGGTGAAGGTTGCTCGTGCCAGCAAGGACGGCCAGGAATGCGAGGCATCCAGTCCAGCCTTGGGGATTTTCTGGGGTGAGTGTCGGGTCGTGCTGAAGCCCAGCGGCCGAGCAGAGCTGAAAGCGCCCCGGAGGCGCTGACCGCGGATGCGCTTGACCAGTGCAGAGCTCTTGTTCAGCAGTATGTCTCCAAGGGCCCTGGCCTAAGCGTGGACGCTTGTGACAGCTGCATTGTTTGTCTGCTAGCACCACCAGGCGTGAAGTCCGAGGAGCCGTTCATGTGTGGCTCCATCGAGAGGTTGGGGCATCCCATCACATAGGTCGAGCATAATCACGCACCCGTGTGCTAGTTCAGTCAAGCAAACATGTGACAGGCTCCGCGCTTCGTTTCACATTCTGCGAGACATGTGTCTGGAGGGGGAAGGTGAAGCTTCTGGTGCATCTGAGTTGTGGTATGCCACATCTCGGCAAACAACAGGCCAGCAAGCGCAGGGGCCCGATGCCGACACAGGAAAGCCACATGTCATGTCTTCTCTTCCAACCACAGCAGACGAGCAGGTATGATAGTATGCTTGGAAGGACATGTTGCTGCACTGGAGTCTGAGATCAATAAGCTGAAGTTAGAGGCTTCTCGGCTGCTGAAGGGTTTTGAGGTCCCTGTTCTAGCAGCCCGGACCCAAAATGTTGCAGCCATACGCTGTCCTTGAGGTTGCTCAGCGTGACCAGGACGCTGCAGCATTGGTCGCTGATGATGGTAGTCCATGTATGTATGTGTATGTATGTAAATATGACACCATAGAAAGATGCTGTCTGTTTCTGAAGGGCCGCAACTCCGCCAGGAGATCGCAGTGATGGTGAAAATGCTCACGAAGCAGCTTGAGCCCTAGCTTGCGTTGTGCCGGCAAGCTTTGCTTATGCACAGTATGTTGCGTTCATGAGCTATTGAAGGTTGCGAAGGACTTTTGGTCAAAGCAGAATTGAGTTTGTGCCCCTGCGAGAAGAGCTCTGACATACAGTACCCACGAACCTTCCCTCAACCCTTCCACTGCTCGCACGTTCAATTGTTTTCTTGATGTGCATACTGCACGGGCATCATCGCCTGCACTGTACCAGTTACGTTCCCGTGCATGACAGTGTTTGCAAGTCTGCTCCACGTCTTCAGCATTCCTGCAGTAGTAGGCGGGCTGCTGGATGAGGTCTGTCGAGTTTCCATAGCACAGAGCCCTGACTTGCCACACTTCCCACAAAAGGTGTGTGTGGGCAACCTGTGTTTATTTTTGTGTGTGCGTATGTGCGTAATGGATTACATTGGAGTGCTTCTGTGAAGAGGCGTGGCGAGACCTCCCGGCCATTCATTGCAGCCTCACCGGCTGGAGCAACGCCAGCAGCTGGAGCGCTTTCCCCGCAGAAGGCAGTAGCCTCAAAGAGCAGGGAGATGCTGTCTGACTTGGAGCCCATGGCGGCTCATAGCAAAGTCCTAGAGCTTCATCTTGGAACACTTCCCAGCGGGAGGAGCTGACCTCAGGGAACACCTTGGGGCTCCACACAGAGATCAGCAAACCCTGAAAACCGTCGGGGCAAAGATCAAAAATCAATCCCCATGCAAAGGAACAAGCATCTGCGGATCGCTAGCCGCAGGGAGCACACAAGCTCCACACACAGCTCAGCCAACCCTGCAGCGCAAACTTCGAGATGCGCGAAGCTACAGACCAACCTTCATGTTGCATCCCAGCCCAAATCACTGCTCTTCGGGCTTGAGCTGAGGAGTCTGCCAGCAGCCGCCCGGAGGTGGACAGACTTGCAGTTGTCCTGTGATTTTGTACCGTCCATGGCCAACTGCTCTAGGAGGTTGCGCAGCCTGGCTCTGGAAGTGCAAGCGCTCCTCCGGCCGTGGAGCCGGTCAAGCAGGCTCAACAGGCCATGGTTTGCTCTGCTGGAGCAAGCATTCTCTCGTCAGCCAACTTTCTTCAATCAGATATCTTGGGCTTCTGCAGGGATGCTTGTGAGCACCATACATGGAAGGACAGAGCAGACAAGCGGAGACTTCCGCAAGCGACGGTGCCACCACCAAGCGAAGCAGCTGAGCTTCTTCTAGACAAGCAGAAGGCGTTGGAGGCAGTGCTGTTGGTCTCGTCACTTCTTCAGAGAATATTTCGATAAAGCAGCACCAGCACTTCTACGCTGCTCTATTCCTGGCCAGGTTTTCTGGCAAAAAGTGTACAGACCGCCAGAGGCGTTCCAAGAGAACAAGGCTGCATGGTGCCCACCGTGGTGGCCTGCAAACTCTTTACTCTCCTATCCTTGCCAGGCACTGCTGAAAGCAAGGATTGAGCAAGCACAAGCTCTGGGCAAGGAGGCCAGTGTATGACCGGAAGGAAGGGACCTCTAACCTGCATCGCACTCGGAAACCTATGCCGGCTGCATGATCTGCCCTGACGGATTGCTATGTTCGACGTGACTCGCTGTGCTTCAGACTGGTCTCTGCATTCCGTATGGAGGCAGTCCAGCTGAAGGCAGAAATCGATTCTGCTCCAAGCCAAGAGCAGCATATGCAAGTTATGCCGTCGATTCAATGCTATTCATTGAAAGAACATGTCAGGTTCTGTGGCACATGGCAGCATAGATCCGTGTTGCAAGTGGCAGAGACCTTTTGTTACATTTTGGCAAGGAGCCGTGTGGTCAAGCAACTGTTGTTGCTCCACCCTACCGGCTGTTGCATGTTGTGACACTTGAATCCGAATAGACGGCAAACACACACAGAAGCGATTCCGGCTATGTTTTGGCCATTGGCCGAAGACAGAGGGCCGGTGACTGAAGACCGATACCAAGAAAACTGACTCTCAGGACCGTGCATCGCCTCCTGACATATGCCACGGACGCACTGCACAGAACGACATGTCATACATCTAGGCTGCACTAGCTTGGTTCGTCACAGCCGTACCGCACTAAATGACATGTGCTTTGCTAGCCTAGCAGCTAACACTAAAGTTACTAAAGCAGTTCTCCTTTCAGTTTCAACACGTGTATGCACCTCGCCAGCCCCACACTGAATGGAACAACATGTCTATACAATCTCTTTTAGCAGTACCGTGCTGAACGGGCAACTGATTGTGAGCCGCCGCAGCTGCACTGGATGACATGTGTTTGCAGCTGCCGAAACGGTGCAGCACATGAAATCAAGCCTCAGCTGTATCAGAACATCGTGAACAACAGAGCACAAGATGCCATTTGTTCCCTAGCATCGGATGCTGTCCTCGTTTAGTCAACGGTGGCGTGTGACTATACCATATGTAGGCGATCTGCATCATTGAGAAATTCAGACGACATGTGCTTGCATTCCGAAAGTCCAGTGGACACAGACCTCGCCAGTGGGTGCAACACGTTGACTGTGGCTGAACCCAGAACCCCAATCAGGAGTTGCTTTGCACACAAGGCCCCGGTCAACACACCAGCTCTCGCGCCTTCTGCATTCATCGAAAGGTCAAGACCAGGTTGCTGAGACTGCGGACAGAGCGGGTTTGACACTGAGTCACGAAGCTGGCACCTTGTCTTGTGTACCAGCTGTACCAGATGCAGAGTTGCATTGTTCAAATTGTTCAACACAGAGATAGAGGCCAGCAAGTAGAACAGAGTCATGTGAAGTCTTGGGCAAATATCTGCAGCTGCAGCAGTTGCAAGATCGAGGCCATGACAGCCGCGGGCTACGACGATTCAGCGCCTGTGGAAGACGGTCCAGAAGAACTTGCAGAGGCAAGGCTTGGTTGTCACGGCGTTGTGACACATGCTCTGTACCCAGCGCCGACATTGCACCTTCCCAAGTGGGCGATTACAAGCAGTGCAGCAGTCATGTAGACTACGCACGTGCTTTCACGTCTACAGAACAAAGAAGCACAAGATTCAAGTGAGTCGACCCAATTCATCCAATTCGCTATGCTGACAGCGAGTGTGCGCAACTTGAGTCATCCATTCGATTCGCTGGCAACTTACTGCGAGGTGGCAAAGATTGAGCGGCTGATGTGCCAGTATGGCGAGAAGAAGGGCGAGCTGTGCCAAGCTTAGCTACATCAAGCCGTTCGTTCAGTGAGATCCCTTGCAGCTGCATGAAGAATCAACAAGTGCAGAGTCAGGCGTCGCGTAAAAAGCGACGTGGAAGGCATTCAGCGGCTTCTTGAGCAGAATCAGGACGGCAAAACCAGTCAGGAAATACAGGAAGAAAGCGGCTACCGACAGCACTGCGCAGGTCAAAGTTCGACGCGAGTTCGAAACTTGGTTCGCGGGACTCAGAAGCCGTGTGCTCAAGAAATGTGGCCGACTTGCATTCGGCAGATCATATCGAGTTCTAGTAATCAACTAGCTCGAGGCCGAGCGAACCTCTCCAAAATGGACGAGGACACCAAGAAAGAGCTCTTCGATAAGGCTTTGTGTTTGGTCCCATTCACTTGACATGAGATGGTTCATGAGAGACACGTAAGATACAGTACAGGTGTCTGGCAACAGTCTGAAACTCGGGACATTGCTGGCCTTCTGCTTACTGCATCAGCCGATGAGTCCACAAGGTGGTGCCACCACGCCCGTGTCGAAGGAAGCTACAGGAAAGGTTTCACCGGCTTCAGCCACGTCGGCATCAAAGGCCTAACCCTCGACTGAAATGCGGCCTTTTGTCTCCACGACCTATTCGTCAATGTCCTCACCCTGACCACTTGTCGTATGTTTTGTCGCCGAACTGAGTACCTTTGAGTAATTACGTTTGCACGAGACCTTCAATGCAACCAAGCGGGATTTCTGTGGGTCGGCTTTCCCTCAAAGGGGGCAAGCCGCCATACAGTTGCCACATTCTCGTTGACAGGTTATGCTGACCATGGCGCCTTCCGGGACAGATGCTGGGTTGTGGAATTGCCAAAGCATTTGATTTGCAGCCTGTCAGCACGGCACAACGCATGCGCCTCACGTGTTGTGGCAGGATGCCCTCCAGCGCACCTCGCACTGAAGAGGAGCTTGCGGCCCTCTATCAAGCGGTTGGAGAGCTTTCACGAAGATGAATTCGTATTGCATCCAAAAAGCAGTGGCCGCACATGGTCTGTGCACGAGCGCGATGCAACACTGCAAGAATTGCCATGTGACAGGAATGCAAGTTCGGCAATCATGCAAGACTGATGTCTTGCAATGTCTTGCGGAGGTTCATACCAGAACCACGCACCCCTTCTATCGTGAGACTGAAGGGAACCCCCTTGCTCCAAGCCAGGCCGGAGGTCTGTAAGTTCCGTTGCTTCAAACTGAGATTGGTTCTTTTCTGCACCAGGTGGGCCTTGTGTCGGGATCCACGCCCAGAGTCCAGAGCCCCAGCTCTTGTCCGCTGCTTCGGGTTCCATGCTTCAGCCAAAGATTCGATGTCAGGTCTTGCATCGCGACAACGGAGAGCCCCAGGCCTTTCCTCTCGTGTCCAGTGGTATCACGTGGTATCTCTCAAGATGGAGTCCTAGATATGCCAAGTCAGCGAATATGGGGGTTCTGCCACTCCTGTGTCTTAGGCACGTAACGACTTGGGTGCAGGCATCCTTGATCCGTGCAGACATTCCGGGAGCGGTGCCACAGAGGCCAGGAAAACGAGTGTCGCCACTTTGCCACGGGGTCCAGAGCCAGCAGTGCTTCTCTCAACTTGCTCTTTGTAGCCATTCGTACCCCCAACTTGCGTTCTTTGTCCATGCACATGCACAGATGCAGAGTGCACCCTGGCCCTGACAGCTCTGGAACCTCTCCTGGTTGCTTCTCGTTCCCAAAATCATCTGCACAGCTTTCTAGATCAAACCCTGCCTGTTGTGTAGCACACGTGTTTGCATAGGAATGGGCGGTAAGACACCCGGGTCATTGTGGCACGTTCCTGCCGTCCGACTCCGGCGTCGCGTTGTGGTTCCACTTTGCCATGTGCTTCGGGGCGGCAGCCAGCGTCTGGAACCTCAGCCGGGCGGCCGACGCCGTCCAGATGCTCACCAGGGCCATCTTGGTGGTGCTCCTGGACCACTTCGTCGGTGATTTAGAGGACGCGGCCATCGCGGACACCGCCCACGTCGCCGTCGCCGACTTCTTCGCTCTGCTCGGCCTGCAGACCAAGCCGTCCAAGGCACAGAACCCGCCCGAAAACTCGGTGCCGGTGCGGGGGTGCGCACTTCTGCGCGCACCCACGCCGCACCGCGGGCACCGTGCGCCAGGTGCTCGGGTTTGACGACCGCAAAGTCGTAGAACGCCTGGCCGCGGATGCACAGCACAAAGCCACAGCCATTCTGCCATCTTGCCGCCTGCTTCCCAGGGGCGAGGTGACCAACCTTCTTCCGCAGATCCCCGTCTACGAAGGAGGCGTCGGCGTGGAGGACAGGAAAGGGGGCAGGCCGGGCCAGCCACACGCCCCGGCCAAGGTATGACCCTGCTGGGAGGCGACACAGAGCCAGAAGAGCAGCCCGCAAGCCGACAAACAGGGAATCCCGGGAGTCGGCGGCGGTGTCGGCGGCCCTGGCATAGAGTGGCTCAATGGCCGCTCGTCCTGTGCATCCGAAGATGGCCTGTGACAGGAAAGTAAGACACCCAGCCAGGTGGGAGGCAGCGTCCGGGAAAGTCGGGCATTCTGCAAGGCATCGTGGATGTGGGATGGGATGGCAGGGCAACCCCGTAGGCTCCCCGTGTCCGTGGACGCTCTGGACCACGCTCCTGGGCCGGTGTGCCCGGCCGAGGCAGTCTGCGCTACAACCAAAAAGGGCCACTGCATGCACCTTAGTAGGAGTTTTGGCTAACACGTCGCTAGCGTGGTGCTTGTTGTGTAGCACACGTGTGTGGGTAGGAACAAGCACGAGCGATCGACCGCCGCAGGCGGCTCGATTGCCTGGTTTTAGCACCCACCCTCCGCGCCCTTGTGGTGGTTTAACTTGACACTTCGTCTGACTATCGGCCGGCACTCGCCTCCTCGGGCGGTGCTCGGGGCGGGTGCAGAAGTGCGCACCCCGGCACCGGCACCGAGTTTTCGGGCGGTGTGCCCGGCCGAGGCAGTCTGCGCTACAACCAAAACGGGCCACTGCATGCACCTTAGTAGGAGTTTTGGCGTCGCTAGCATGGTGCTTGTTGTGTAGCACACGTGTGTGGGTAGCAACAAGCACGAGCGATCGACCGCGGGACGCTCGATCGCCTGTTTTTAGCACCCACCCTCCGCGCCGTTGTGGTGGTTTAACTTGACACTTCGTCTGACTATCGGCCGGCACTCGCCCGCTCGGGCGGTGCTCGGGGCGGGCGCAGAAGTGCGCACCCCCGCACCGGCACCGAGTTTTCGGGCGGTGTGCCCGGCCAAGTGCAGTCTGCGCCACGACCAAAAGGGGGCCTCTTGGAGTTTTGGCTAACACGTCGTTAGCATGGTGTTTGTTTCGATTGGGTATCTTTTGACTGTCGGCCGCTTTCCAGGTTCCGTGCCTAAACAGCAAAGTGATTTCGCGAGTGCATGGGGCCGCGCAGGTACAAGGGGCATGTGCCGATCAACATCTACGACAATCACACAGCTCTGGTCTTGGATCATATAATTTTTGCGAATTCGAGTTCCTTGACGGTCAAGTCGAGTCATCCAATCCCCCTGTGAAAACAGTATCGGAAACAGTGGAGGCCAGGTTGAACTTCAGGACCGCCAACAAAGATCTATCAAATGATTCTGCTTGCGAGTCGGCGCAGCTCGTCCGATGCTGTCCGACGCCTCAGGTCACGCCCTTCTCACCGTACACGGGCCTCGTGTGTAGTGACATCGAGGGCGCGCAAACTGGCCCACCACCCGGAGAGAGGGACGGCACAACGTGGTGTGCTGGGTGTGCGATGTTGGCTGCTCGAGGAGTTGGTTTGCCCGAAAGCTGAGGCACCCGCAAGAGTGGGACCACATGATGGCGACAAGGAGCAGCCAAATCCAGACGATGGAAACTCCAATATAGCACACGGCTGATGGCCGCCTGGTCTCCTCTGCAACAACCCTCTTTTGTAGGAGCCATTGCTTTCTGGGAGCGTGGTGTGCAACCTGCAGAGCTGCCGGACGAGGCTGCCGCTGATCTGCTTGAGTGCCCAGTTGCAGACTCTGCAAAGCGTGGGCGAAGCCAAAGTCTGTGCTGGCCTGGCCGCAGTGGACAAGCGAGGGTTGCACGTGCAAACAACCCAAGATATGGGAGCAGGATAAAATCAGTCACTGGGACAACAGTCATGATCCATGACATTTCCATGACATAGCGTGACATATCTGACTAAAGCCACATCCTCGAACGGAATTGGACCTGGTGCCATGCATGGCATTTGCGCAGACCACAGGCAACTTGCTCACCTTGGGCCTCTTTCGTGATGCGAGGCAGCTGTCGTTGTTGCTTTGCTATTTTCCCTGCAGGTCGATGCAACTGCGCGATGGAATAGCTTGGAGCAACAATGACGACTTCTCAGACACCCCTGAGGCGCTTCGGATGGTCTGACGGGATCCATAGCAAGAGGCAACTCCGGCTGAGTCCACCAGGGGTCCACCTGCAGCTTCGAGCGATTGGAAATTCACAGCAGCTTTTCAGGACCTTTCTGCTCTTCCTGCACTAAACATTCAGATCAGCTGTGCGAGAGAAGCCTTGACAAGCTGTACTGTACCGGTGGCTGCAGCCGGAACAGAGATAAGATGCGGTAATCTGTTTTGCTCACAAAGCAATGCATGCATGGCATGGTCATGGGACTTCATCTTGTACTGGAAACGACGGCTTCAGCCCATCCAACCATGGGCGATGTTTAGCAGAGACCCTTCATTGCACAAACTCACGATGTGAGGATCCGGACGGCCAATTCGGCGAGAGTTTTTCGAAGTGCACCACAAGAATCGGGGCTCTCGTGCAACAGGACTTCTGGCAGTTCTGCCTGCGTCCGCAGACTGACACGGATGCATCTGCAGACTTTGGTGCAAGGATGCTACCCAGAAAGCCTTGAGCGGCTTCCCCGGCATGTCTGCCTCCGCTTTGCCGTCTTTGGCAGTGGTCTTTATGCTCAGCAAGGATGAGAAATCATGGCATCGGCACTTTCAGGAGCGCCTCTGCTTCGGCTGATTCGCAGAACATGACCTCAGGCAGAAGACTGGGCCCTTGCCAGTGCAGCGAGGGACCTGTACAGCCTGCTTGCCGGGATGCGGCTGCGTTGGCAGGTAGCCTCAACGTGTCGATCCTCCGTTTGCGTGACATCCCTTGGCTGGAGCCGCATTGCGCTAATGAACCGGCATGCATAGAAATCTAATTTCTGAAATATTGAAAGCAGCAGGATCGTGATGACGGTGAGGACACGCGAGACGAGATGCAGGACAAGACAAGTATCGTGGTCCGTTGATTTGCTGCTTTTTGCTAGTGCGTGACACAGTTGTTCGGAGTCTGGAGAGGCACGGGCAGACTAGATATGACTGCTTTGGCCCATTCGGCGCTGTAAGTCTGGTGTTTCCTTCGGCTTTGCCTTTTCATCATCGGCACGCTTCGAAACAGCATCGAACGAATAGGCATGCATTTTCGATTTGAGGATACCTCCTCCAGCATGAGCGACACAGGCCCTTCGACAAGCCCGCTTGCCCGGCCACCAAGCTTCCCGGAGAAGCCAGCATCATGAAACAGCATGGACACATCTCTCAGTGGCTGAGGCAAGAGCTCAAATCTTGCCGAAAGGACTCGCAAATCTTTCCGCCAGATCCTCACGCTGGCATTCCAATATGCGCATTGGGTGACAGTTACCTGTGCAGAAGTTTGGGGTTTTGGGTCCCAGGGTATATAGACTTGCTGGGGTTAAGAGCTTTTCGGCTGCATACCGCTTTCAGGCTTCAGGGTTTCGGCAGTTTGGTGTGCGAAGTTTCCCGAGCGCGAATCTGCCGTCCGGCGCACGAATCCGCACTGTCCATGCGCGATTCCGACGTTGCTGTGATTGTTCGATGTCATCTCTGTGTTTGCTTGTTCGCTTCGAAGACGACATGGAAAGCTTATGCCCAAGCTCACGGCTGGCAGTTGCATTCAAGCAGAGACATGCCTGTGCATTGCAGCTGCAGGTGCCTTGCGATGCTGCCACGCAGCCAGCTATTCACAAGGCAGTCGAGGCGCCGGACCATGGATTTTCCGCAAAACTCGTTCGAGTATTGGGACGTTTTGCAGGCCCCTGCGCACCAACCTCACCTTGGCTGGGCGATCGTGGAACTGAGTGGAGGTCTGCCGACATGCTACATGCATGGTGTGGTTCGGTCACAGGTTTCAATAAAGGGAGGCTTGATTGAATCTTCGCAGCGGCTCTTGTGGCTCCTCACTTGCACCAGTTTGCACCTGAACGAGAACTCGCAGATTCATTGCTGCAGGAACTCAGAGCATCGACCAGCCTTTCTTCAAAGTGCACCGCAGGACAACGGGCTTTCAGCTTTCGGCTCATTTCGGCGTGGCGGCTCTCAAGATCCTGTAATCTTGTAGGACATTCCTGTAAATCCCGGACTGATGGGCAGGATCTGGCCCACGCGGATACAAGGAGACAGCGATCAGGTACAAGGAGACAGCAGTCTGAGAAAAGCTTTGGAATATCATGTCCTGAGAGCTGTCTGCAGGAAGCCGGACTCCGGCATCGTGTCAGAATTCGATGGCAACCGCAGGTGCGCTTTAAAACAAGCAGTAGCAACATAATGGCCGACTTCGCTGCGCTACAACTAAAAAGAATGCAGAAGTGATGTATCAGCCTGCTCAACTAAGGTTGAACCATCGCAAAGTATCAGATTTAGGGGGCTAGAATGCCGATGCGATCGGCCAATTTCTTGATGGTAGCCACTTCCGGTGATCAAGAAAACGCTGCTACTGCTACACCCGAGACTCTGAGAGCATGTGCTGGCAGGCAGCAGCTCAACGGGTGCGGCGGCGGCCCTGGTGCGTGACATCCCTTGGCTGGAGCCAAACTGCAGAGATGGCTGGTAAGTTGTGAGGGTTGACATCTGAAGATATCTGAAGCCCTGAGAGATCCTGAGATCAACAGGACCAAGACTCCGAGACGTCGGATGCGATGCAGGACCAGACTGAGAATGTGTGGAAAGAAGCATCAATACACCGTGGCATACATTCACGATTTGAGGATACATCCTCCAGCATGAGCGACAGAAGCCCTTCTACAAGCCCACTCGCCCGGGCACCAAGCTGCCCGCAGAAGCCAGCGTCATGAAACAGCATTTCTGCTTTCTATCGCCTTCGTCCACGTGTAAGATGAGCTGAGGAAAGGGTTCAACTCTTGCCCAAGCGATTCGCAAATCTATCTGACGACGCCAAGTCCTTGCAAATGGAAACAATGCGTGATCTTGACTTGACGAGTAGTTTTGGCCTTCGAGATGAGTCCGAGGTTGTTCTACCATTAGGTCACCAGCGGCTCGTGCGCAAGTCTTTGTCTCAGCATTGGTGTGGTGTTCAGAAGCTTGCGAAGCGCTGCAGGACTGCATATCACGTGAACAGGTGCGGCGGCATCCGGGCTTTGCGGTTGCGCGTTCCAGTTCAAAAACAGACCTCCGAATCCCAGGCGAGTCAGCAATCATGTCACGCTCGCTTTTCATCGTTTGCTCAATGTCGCCACCCTTTCGGGAGGAGTCAGCACTAAGCGCGCGTGGGCCACACCAGAAGAGTTGCACTCAGCAGGCCGTGGTGGTGGCCTCATTCTTCGCCGAGTCCAGCATCACCGCGAGAAATCATCGCTGGAACCATCGTCTGCACCTTTCTGTCGTTGAGGCCACAGCTGTCCAACCAGAGGTGCAGACAGCCTGGGGCTCACACTTTGCTTTTATGCCAGTTGCAGCATGGTAGGCAACCTCTCCTAAGTCGAGTATCATGCCTGTGTGAAATCAACACATTCAGCCACTTGCTGCTGGGCATCCGTGAGAAGCAGCTTACGGGAGTACACGTACTACGCACGAGTTTGCAAGAACACACGGCGCAGGGAAGAATCATATTCTTGATCAGCCGAATGCGCTTTGTAGCTCAACTTCGTGCACACCGTTGTTCACAGGGATCCCGAGTAGCCAAAAAGGTCGTTTGAATTGACTGGAATGCGACTGCGAACTGAAAGTTGGTTTTTGTGTTCCAACAGTAGCAGTTTTGGGACAACCGCGCTAGGATCGGACTCAAATGCGAGCCATCTGTCAAAGCAATCACGGTTCTTGTGTTTCTGACAAGGCCAGAAATGCTCGTGGTGGATCCAGTGGTCCGCATGTGCGGTTTCTGCTGGAAGCGAGGCCGTGGATTTCGATAACAATCCATTCAGCAGAGAGAACAGACAAGCTCCCAGGCACAATGGGATCCACTGCGCGACGAGAGAGGCGCATGTCGCACATGTCCATGTGAGTGTTCTGAAGGTCTGAGAGCGAAGCGGGCGAGACTCGCCTTTGACTGGCAGGGGTCCAGATGCCAAGGATCTAAGTGCCAGGCTCGAAGCTCAGGGTGCAGCGCACGATGTTTTGATGGGTTTGACATGGCTTGATCACTTGTCCGTCGGTCTCATCACGGCCCAAAATATCATTATAGCACGTTGGCCTAGACAGTCCCCGTAGCACTGTTTTCCATTTCCTTCGATGGGAAGGCCAGCCAGCAGCTGATCACGCCCGCCAATGCATCAGGGGGCAGAAGTTGTGGGGTGGTTCGAAGCTCGATTGCAGGAGCTTTGGCTTCAATGTCGCTGCGGCCAGCACCGTGCTCGGGAGCCTCTTCTGCATCATCCTCATGGAGGGCCGCATCAAGGAGCTCCTGATGCCCGTGCAGGAGGCCCTCGCTGTCCAGAGAGGCAGTGCCGCCGCCACATGCCGTGCCAAAGCAGTCTGCAGGCTGTGGAAGGAAGCTGGTTCGCCAAGCTGATGTTGCTGGTGCTGCTAAGCAAGGCCGGGCTTTTTTCACATCTGGTTCTGCGAGCCTGTGCGGCAGTCGAAGGCCCCGGAGCCCAGCCCGCTCGTCATCCTGCTTGCCGCCATCATGGTCTGGTCACCACCAGAAAGCCTCTGGCACCTCGTCACCTCAGCTTTCTGGATCAGAACCTGACCTACCCGCCGACTGCATGTGAGCTTTGCAGCCGAGGATGCACATCGTGGAAAGTATGCCAAAGCTGGTCCATGTCTCACTTCACGAGTTCGCACAAACCATCCTGCTCAAACTGGTGATGCTGCCAGGCAATTCCCCAGGCTGCCGTCTCGTTTCATCCCACAATGCGATATCATAATTCGAGACTGGAGGTGCCTGTTTTGCTCGCAAGTTCTGCGTGCATCTGGGTACCAGGTGGATCCCACCGGGCAGGGTGTTACAGTGGCAGTGGCGCTGTGGGCGAGATTCTCAGAGGCTTTGTGGCATCGTCAACACAAGAACGGAGCGGATGCTGAGGAGGGCAAGCCTCCGTAAGTAAACTTTGGCAGGGGTATGCAACGGTCTTATGTTTCAGTGGGAGACACTTTGTATGTGGTAGCATTCAGGATGTTAGCAGATGGCAGTGAGGCGATGTTCGTGTTGACTTACTTCACCAACGGTCTCCTGCTGCTTGGGGCGCAATCCCCAGAAGCCCCTTTATGGCCTTCCTCGTGCACAAATCACAGCGCTTGAAGGTCGAGACTTTGTGCCCACGCTTGGTTGAGAACTATCGCATCCAGATACTGAAGCGGGAGAAATTAGCGTCGCAAGCTTTTAGCCTGCTCGCAGGGATTTGTGTGCGGCAGGTCATCCAGCAGGCCGCCAATGTCCGTGCTGTGGCAACAGCCCTTGCTGCTCTGGACATCGCTTCACTCGGGAGCCACGCCGCGCTCATCCGAGGAAGAACCTCGCTACGACGAGCTTCGTGGTGCCCGGGTCGACAGAGCTCATGTCGACCCTGCCACAGCCTGCACCTCTTTGACATTGAACAGTTCTGAGGTACTGCCTGTGCTATTGGCTTTGTTGATCCCTTGCTGGCAGCGCTTGCGAAACTTGGCCTCAGCTCTCAACATCATAGGGGAACCGAATCCATCTAATGACTGGATGCGAAAAAGGAGGCAGTTGACAGTAAAAGTATCCTAAGCAAGCATCTGGATCATCTGGTACCTGACTGCTGGCGCAGTTTGCGACACAGCATGGCCTTTAAAGTCCGAGGAGTGACCACCGCTTTGCCGGGTCCGTGGGAGATGTTCACTCACATAGGCACTTCACTCTTCGAGGCAAGCAAAGTGGGCCCATTGTGACTTCATGTCTGTTCAGGATTCGGCGTCATCGTGAACGAGGCACAGCATCGGAGCACTCAGCCCATGCGTCTTGCCAAAGCGAGGCCGAGTTTTTTTGAGGCTGTGGACCACACGGAGTCCCCCTGCTCCCTCTCTGCCTTCTGGCTCCCTGTGCTCTTTTGTCGTTCTTTGTGCTGTCCCACTCCTTTCTCTGTCTCTTACCTTGGGCTTGTTTGCCTTTACCTGCTTCCTTGTTTGCTCCGTGCTTCCTGCTTTCCCCTTTTACTTTCGTGCCGTCCGTCTCGGTTTGTTTTCCGCGCGACCAGCAAATTTGCAATTCCCCTGACTTGACGCACAGAACAGGACCTTGCAACTAGTGTATAGGGATGGACAGGGTACAGCGAGAGGTCCACGGCTCCCCGGTTCACCTAACAGCCACCGCCTTCTTCGGTTGGAAGCGTGTTTTGCCTCAATAGCTTGCCACCCAAAACGAATGAGCCACATCAGCTGGGGCAGGTTCTCTTCTTCTATGGGCACTGGCTCTTCCATGCCAACAAGTGCTTGTATAAGTGCGCCATGTTCATCCGTGACATGGCAGAGCAAGACTGTCCATGTTGTGAGGCACATCCACAAGATCCACCACGAGTTCAAGGCCTCCGTGGCTTCGTCAGACGTGGTTGGACTGTTTGCGATTGTGCAGCGTGCTACTGGCATGGCCAAGCAAATGCCAAAAAATAGATTGTCGAGCATCGAGAAGTCGAGTCGCGAGGCACCCATGGGCCTGGCAGCGATCTATTGCCACCCAGTCGAGTTCTTCGCAGCGGATCTGATGTGTGGGACGTAGGTTGGATAGCCACGACAAAGCAAGTGCATGTATGCGAATTGTGGTCATGGTGGTGAAAGCTGGGCCGGCGAGGGTTCGTGCCTAGGCCGCTTGGAGCCGGCCTTGTTGCAGTACGGACGAACGCCTTCACTGGTGTGAAGTCCTGAGGGCTTTCACGGCTGTCACATGTGGAAGACCTCAGAGTGTGGACGTTTGCGGTGGGGTGCCCAAGGTGGTGTGGATGGCCTTTGCAGTTATGGCAACGCAGACACACCACTGTGGCATCCGGTGGCCTTGGATAGACTTCTTCTCCTTTCAGGTGCGATCTGGTTTGTAACATTTGCAGAGCCTCTCCAACGAGCATTCAGTGCGTGGTGAGGCCGAGGCGCAGCCGAACTTTCATGACTTTCATCATGCGTCTCGGCTGCACGCACAGCATTCAAGCGCTTCCTCTTGTGGCCATTCCTTTCTATGACTGAGATGTCTGGTCTGTTCTTAGGAGAAGTTCAATGTGAACTACGGAGCCATGGGCTGGTTGGATGAGTTGCACGGCACTTCTTGGGACTGGAAGAAGGAGTCTTGGCCGGTCAGAGAAGCCAGATACAGATGCTGAGCGAACCATAGGTTGTGCTTTGGCCTTGCAACTTGTCTTATCTGCATGACCTTGAGGACTTCGTGGGAAGGAGAAGCCTTCCCAGCAGGCCCACGGCAGCGAAGGCTGCCTAGAGAGGCGGCAGGGTGGGAAGAAAGCAACTGACGGAGATGAAGTGTTTACATGCGCATGTTGCAGGCTATGGCAGGTCAAGTCAAACGATGTTTCGACGGTACAGACTCGGTGAGCATGTGGCGGCTAAAGCTGCGAAGGCGACTTGTTGTGTAGATGCCGCGAGACATGCTTCGCCTTAGCTTTGTAGGCTTCGTTCGACTATGCAACTTTTGACTGCGAAAATTCGAAGGGTCTCAAGGTGGACTTGCCCGCTCGTGACGCATTGTGCCGGGCTGCATGTGTTGCTGCACTGAAGGTGCCGCTCGATTGACAAACAGGAGTTGTGTACTCCATCACTTGCTGGTACTAGTGTAAATTATTAAGGCTGCTGGGGACGTTTGCAGGGTGCGGGTCCAGCTGAGTCCAACTGCAGTAGACCTGCAGGGTGGCAGAGAATTCATTCATATTCATTCAACATGCAGAAGCTGAGTCTCATGTTTGTCGCGCTTGACGACAAGGTGTCAGATGGCAGAGGAGGGCCTGTGTCAGCAGCTGCGGCATGATCCGTGAGCAGTCACTCCGGACTGAGGGCCGCCCCGCCCATCTGAGTGTATTGCACGAGGGCCGCATTTTGGCAAAGAGTGCCGAACTCTCTGAGCAGCGAGGGCAAGATGCCTTGCTTTCGCTGAACCCTCGTTTCCCGGCAAAAAGTTGTCTGTCCTGCATACGTTACGTCTGAATACATTAGCAGTATATTGTCTAAATTGTATGCCACGAGATTCAGACTCTTTGCTGAAGATGCGATGATGTCATGCAAGGCTAAGGCAGCTTCTTGGTCAGCAAAGTCCACTTCTCTGCAACAGCTGGGAATCTCGACAGTGCTCCACTTCTCTCACATGGACTCTACGTCGCATTAGCTAATGAAGCTGTGCTGGATCCCAATCTGTTCCACGCAACTGCACACTCCTGACTGACTCCTGACTCCTGATATGAATGCAGCACATGAGCTGCCGATGCTGCCGTAAGCTTATGTGAGCTTTGTTGCGATCGGTAGCGTAGACTCCAGAACAGCACGTTGTGGATCTAGCTGCTTGCCCAATGTACTGCAAGGTCTAGTCTTTCTAATCTGCTCGCATCGCGTGTTGGTCCCATCCGCTATTGTGCTCCTGAAAATGCCAGTTCATTTCAACTCACAGCTCGGCTCGCCTCGTCCTGTTGTGCCGTGTATCTTCCTCTCTCCCAGATAATTCAGATGTGTGACTGTCTCATGAAGGCGTGGGTATTTCTTTCTGCGTACGCAAGTATAATTGTAGGCAGAGGGTCCGTAGATAGACAAGTGGTACACACACACACATATACTAAGACAGTTCGTGATCGGATGGTGATCCGGCTCCTTCCAGCTTGCTTTAAGTTTGCCGGCAGCTTCTTGAAGAAGATTCTGCACACGAGAATCAACATTGGGACACTTAGACTTTTTGACGCGACCCCTTGGCGCAAAACAGACACTGCTGATGATCTGGTGTGGCAGCCGAACTTGACAAGATCTGTCCCACGCGAACCTCTTGCAATCTCGGTCTCGCACATGGGCAGGCAGCTCGCTGAAGCTTCGATTTCGCTCTGAATGTCTCACCGCAACGGCGGGTTCCAACTGCAGAAGACCTGCGCTTGGGCCTTGCGTGGAGCGATTGCGAAGCCATGAGCCAAGAAGTCAAGAAGTCCACGACCGCGAGCAGAGCTCCCGTCCTCGCCCCGAGATGCGTCGAGCAAGATCTTGATTATTCTTGATTTAGAATTACTACCAGGCTGCCCTATGCTGCCCTGCAACCGCCTGTCTTGGAGGTAATATGTGGACTACACTGACTCCACAAATTTGCATCGCACACGGCATGGCAAGCCCTTTCGCTCTGTCCTGCTGTGGTTCGCGGGGGTTGTGGAGTGCGTCGGCTTTGCAATGCGGCTCAGTGTTGTGAAAAAGCCCCGATTCGTGGATCGCGTGGATCTGCCGATGGGGAGGACTATGCTTGCTGGATGCTTGCAAGGCATTGCAAGCCAAAAGACACGAGCGGCACAGCCTTGCAGGAGCTTTGGCTTCAATGTCGCTGCGGCCAGCACCGTGCTCGGGAGCCTCTTCTGCGTCATCCTCATGGAGGGCCGCATCAAGGAGCTCCTGATGCCCGTGCAGGAGGCCCTCGCTGCCCACAGAGGGCAGTGCCGCCGCCACATGCCGTGCCAAAGCAGTCTGCAGGCTGTGGAAGGAAGCTGGTTCGCCAAGCTGATGTTGCTGGTGCTGCTAAGCAAGGCCGGGCTTTTTTCACATCTGGTTCTGCGAGCCTGTGCGGCAGTCGAAGGCCCCGGAGCCCAGCCCGCTCGTCATCCTGCTTGCCGCCATCATGGTCTGGTCACCACCAGAGAGCCTTTGGCACCCCGGCTGCCATTTGCTAAGCAGGCAAGTTGAATCGGTTGAAGCGCTTCTGAAAGGCTGGCTGTCATAGACTTCATGCCCAAGCTGGTCCGAAGCTCGGGCTGCCCCTGCAAGCAGCGCCTTTGCTCGCTCTGCGGCTGAGGCGATACCCAGCGCTGGCGCCTGAGCATTCTAGGCAAGTATGCCTACTCAGTGTGCAATATGCTCCGTTGAGACGGGATCAGGTAGATCCCACCGGACAAGGCGTAACAGTCGCCTTGGCCCTATGGGCGATGCACTGAGCTTGTCTTCACATGCGATGTGTCACCCCTCCCATCATCGTCAAGTCCATGCGGCACACCTTTTGTCATTACAGGCAACAGCCAGATGCGCTTCAGAGTATAACACCATGCAGCTACAGCAGACATGTTCGGCAGAGGTCGTGTTGGGTTCTCATGGCTAGAAAATCTTTGAAGATTCACCAAAGGCTCGCAGGTTCTCCCCGTTTGCTCATGGAATGCGGCCCGACAACATCAGGTGCTGGTGCGGAATCTACATTTCATTGAATCATTGAACTTGCATTAACAGATACATGGAAACTTTCTAGGTTTCAGGATCCTCAACAGAAGGTGGCGATGGGGCTTGGACCCGATCTATCGAGACCCTAGACAGGTCAAACCTTCAACCATCGTCAACAGAGAGTTCTTGTCTTGTGATGGAAACCGCCTTGTATCGAGATGCCCTAGAGACGAAGCAAATCCGCCTTCTCGTGCGAGCGCCAATCACTGAAACCAGGCAATGTTCGTCGTGACTTATTTCACGAATGGAACGCTGCTGCTCGCAGTGTGAAGCTGAGACTGGCAATGAAGGACCAGAGCACCTCTGCAAGGCTTTATTTCTATACAAGGTGGAAAAGCTGTTCCCACAGTTGGTGGGGGACTATCGCATCCAGACGTTGAAGTGTCTCCGGCCATTTGGAGAGGTTGGGCGTCTTCCTTGCCTCTGGCAGTCACATGGCAGGTCATCCAGCAGACCGACAATGTCGGCTCTCTGGAGCCTCGTTGCAAGTCCAGTAGACGCTCCTAGTCGGCTACAGTTGTCCTGCTCGTGCTCCGTGAGGCAAAACTTGGCAAGGACGAGCTTCGTTGCACCTGTCGCTGCAATAGTTCATGGGGTCTGGTTACAAGAGGGAAGGTCCGCACTGAGGGGATGTGGAATGCTGATGCTTGCAAATCGCTGCGACTGGAATGTCTTGAACTGAAAGGTGTTGCCATTGCTGCTGGCGGCCTTGATCCCTGTTTGGCAGCGACTACGCAGCTTCACAGCAATCATAGTTTGTACACTCGGGTTTCTGCTGTTTCCATTGGTCTGCCGGCACATGACGGCCTGAAGATTGGCCCGAATCCCCTCCGAACCACTGCTGGACCAAAGTGGCACCTAGCAAGCCGACGAAGCCTGAAAGATCTCGACGTCTGCTTCCGCATTCCATTTGAGGCATGCCATCTGTTCTACCAGGGCCATGGGAGATGTTTGTTCACATAGGCCCAACGAGTGTCCACTCGCTGAATGTCCAACTGTGATCTTACTCTACCATCGTTGCCAGGATTTGGTGTTATTGTGAACGAGGCGCTGACAGCTTCCGTTCATTGTCGATCGCACCGGCCCCATCTGGTCTCGACTTTCCTTTGGCAGGTACTGTTCTTCTATGGCCATTGGCTAATGCATGCCAACAAGTTCTTGTACAGGTGCGCCAGTCCGAAACTTGTCTCATCTGCCAGCTATTCAGGATCCTGCACACATACAGACCCACAGACTTGCAGTGCTTGATTCTCGACACACCAGCTTGGATGCACGGGCAGCATCGTCTGCACCTACTTGATTGCATCCTGCAGGCATATCCACAAGATACACCATGAATTCAAGGCTGGCTGGTTTTCTTGCTTTCCCGAAAGCAAGCGCATGAAGGGCCCAAAACCTCGAAATGTTTGGGTTCATCGTTGTCCCAAAACGTTGAGACAACAAAGCGAATCACCTGTGAGATCATTTTCTGTTTACATTCAGGCTGTCTGCACGGTGATATGGCCCCTTTTCCGACTACTGTTGTTTTCTGTTGCCACCAGTTGCTGGCTCAGCGCTTTATCACGTCATTCCCCCTAGCTTGCCTGGAGGATCTAACAGTCCCGTCTTGTGCTTCGCACAATGCCATGACGGAACGGCGGCTTAACTTGAGCTGAGCCACATATATTCAGGTAATGTACGTACGGACTTTGCTGTGGTGTCTGCCAAATCGGTGATGGAGTTTTGCCGGCGAGGCGCCAATGGGATTGGCTGCAATCTACTGCCATCCCTTGGAATTCTTTGTTTCAGATCTAATGTCACGATCTCAGTGCAAGGCTGTAGGCACTCGAGACCGTAAGGCCGTTTCGGTGTAGCATGGTGCAGCTCCAGGCCGCTTGGAGCGGGTCTAGCTGCAATTCGGACCAATGCCTTCACCGGTGTTTTGCACTCAGAGCCTGTGTCGTTTGTTGGTGAGCCTCTCATCAAGTGGACACCCTCTTGCACAGTAGAGCTTGCGGGTTGAGGTGGTTTGGATGGCCTTTGCAGTCATGGCGACGCAGACACACCACTGCGGCATTAGATGGCCTTGGATAGATTTCTTCTCTTTCAACGTACTGCCGCCCTGTCCACTGGAGCCGAGATGATGTGCTTGATCTCGAGCTTCCCACGCCAGGCTGAGGCGCAGCCAAACTACCACGATTTTCATCACGCATTTCACCTGCACTCAGAGAATTCGCATGCTTGGGATTGTGAGCGTCCGAGAACTGTGTTGATGAATGAAAGACAGGAAAAGTTCAACGTGAATTATGGCGCCATGGGATGGCTGGATGATTTGCACGGAACATCCTGGGACTGGAAGAAAGACTTCTGGGCAAGACGAGGATTTCCAAGCCAGCCTGCGGCAGCGAAGGCTGCGTAGGCCTGGCAAAAGACTCAACCTTTGAACTTCAAACCCTTAGTGCGAGTGGAAGCTCTCAGGGAACTGGCACATGCTGTTGTGGTGTTTACAAGATGCTGCACCAGCGCCAGTTAGTTAGGCATAACACGACACACCATCGCCCACCTACGTGACACCCAAGTCTAAAGCGTGCAAGCTGGCGTGCATCTCTCTGTCCGGCAGGGTGGTGGTGCCGAGGAAGCTCTTAGCGGACAGCTTGGCCCTGTTTCACTGCGCCGGCATTTCCAATGCTTCTGCGTGCTGGCATGTAGCTGCACGCAAGATACAGCGTGTGTGGGCACGTGCCCACATGCCAGGAAGACCTCATGCAGCTGTGCAGGCATGCAGCGGAGGTTAATCGACGTGGTAGGCGATAATATGAGTAGTCGTTCTTCAACTCGACACTGCCACTAGCTGAGTGTGGCTCATTTTGCCCGAGAACGTCTGACATCCTCTGACCTCTGACAGCGGCATTGCAGTCGCTCAGTCGTGTGTCCCATCGAGGGTCAGCCTGACTGCCCTAGCTCCCTGGCTCGTGCATCTTCTGCAGGAAGTTCAATGCAGAGCCAAAGTCTTTTGCGTTAGCCAGAAAAATCGCATATGCAAGCTGTGGAACTCTGATTCAACAACTCGGCAACTTCAACTCGGCATACACTCCCGTTGCATGTGAGTCAGTGCGTCTCGGCGTTTGAGTCACTCGAAGAAGGACATCAAATTTCAACCGTCCAATTGCAGACTTTGTCGCTCTGATGGCTTAGAAACTGGACTGTAGACCAAGTCAGGTGACTCTGCCCTCCGTGTGCCGAATGATAGATGGCACGGCCAAGCAACCCTTGCTCTCTGCAACGACACGGTGTAACTTCGCATCCCGCGTTGGACCTGCACCCGCTGTCCTTTGCAAGCGTCACTGGCCTGGTTGCTGGCATGTAGCGTTGATGGCACCAGGCAGGGATGTGCTGTAGGTTGTAGATGTGTTCCCCATGCGAAATTGCAAAACTCTCCCTCCTCCTTCCATGCGCCGCGGAAGGCTTCCTTGTCACAAGGAGATCTGGCAGAAAGCATCTACTGAGTGCTGGACCCAGAGCGACAGAGCTGGAAGAAGAACGAAGGCCAGGGATTCCTTCCGGTGGCTTGCTTGGCGACATAGCAGCACGAAAGCTCATGTCCGTGTCCAGGTATTGCATCGAGGAGGTCGATGGAAAGGGACTCGGTATCATCGCAAAACTCAGCCTAGAGGCTGGTGATCTGGTATTTGCTGAGACACCTCAGCTGACATTCGAGACAGACTCCAGCCAGAGCATGCAGAAGGTGAAGGAAGAATTTCAGCGGATGCCCTCAACAGTGAAAGAGGAGATCATGAGTTTGGAAGACGCGTGGTCTTCCAGGGGTCGCAAGACACTCCGTGGCATTATCGAGACAAATGGCATAGAGTGTGAAGCAACCGGTCGCAGCTCCAATACAAAGGCAGTCTGCTTGAACTTAAGTCGCCTAAACCACTCTTGTAATGCAAACTGCGACTATAGTTGGAACGAGCGTGACCAGCAAATGGAGATTTATGCGCAGACGGCCATTAGTGAAGGCGAGGAGCTATGCATTTCTTATATTGACATTCGAGAGCCTCGACAAGTGCGGCAGCAGATGTTGCAGGACAACTGGCAGTTTCGCTGCAGCTGCAACAAATGTTCCATGCGCTTGCATTCTGCGAGTGACAAGAGAAGACTTCGGATGGGAGAACTCTCTGCACTATTGTACTCAAGCAGAAGTTCGGCAAGGAAGCTGCGTATAGCCAAGAAGCTACTCAAGCTCTATAAGGAGGAGGATTTTGCAATGAGGCTTGTCCTGTCAAGTTAAGGATTCTGTACAAGAGCACAGAGCAGCATTTCTCGCTTTCACCCGGCACAAGTTGCAAGGAAAAGCTACAAGCTGGAGGCTTGCCAGTTTGGTTACGATTCTGCCCTGGAGCTAGGCGACATAGACACCGCACCGCGATTTGCTCGGCTGGGGCTCAGATGCTCTCTGATCTGTCGCAGGGCTGTTTTAGCAACATTGTTGTTTGTGCAACAAAGATGCTTGTCGTTGCAACTCTTGTCGCAGAGGGTTATGGAGTTCCTCCAGCCCGTGCGCTCAGGTCATGGCCGCAACCACGATACCACCAAGGAGCATGTCATGTTGATTCAAGTATCACGGACAAGCGGTGCATCAGCCTTGTTGAGTCTCAGAGCCTCGCGACAGGAGTGGATGGATGCAGTGCAGGCGTGGGGAAGCTAGTTTCTGGAGGCGATCCGTCGTGCTTCCAGTCTCAGACCTGCGCAGCTGGCGACCTGTCGTGCCGCGGCACCCTGCGCATGGTCTACGAAACGGACAACATCCAACAAGTGCACTCAGCATTCAGAGCTTGCGCAGACGAAGATCGCAGCAGTCGCTGTCAAGTTCACACTCCCCGGAGCCGAGCGATCTCGCACCGACTGAGTGCATGAGAACGATGGACAAACAGACTGCTTCTCCCATCCCCAGTTGCCGCTCCTTCATCCCGAGTTACACGAAAGAATAAGCCCGCGAAGCAAGAAGCCCGACACATTTAGGTGGCTTCTTGTTGGAGTGCACCGGGTTGCTGCACGGGTGTTCTCCTGCGATTTAATGATTTTTGAGGAATTCCGATGTCATTTCGGATGTACATGGTGTATCCACTTCGGATATTGTAGACTGATGTTATCTGTACAGGGGTGCCCTTGTTTAAGGTCTTTTCTGCGCGAGATTGAGATTCTTGCAGTTCGGAGTGGGCAAGGAAATGAGGAGACTTGGTTGGCAAGATGGGCATTCTATGTGTAGGACAGATGCGACTTGATTCATTTTCGTCGCATTATGAAGAACGACAGTGATTCGGTTAGATGGTATTGCTATAGGCCACGGTCATGCGGTCTTGCGGATTACTGTGCCATGTGGTGCTGGTTGCTGCTGCCGCTGTCCGAGTTGATTAGGTTGCCAGTGTTGGTAAAAAGTGACCACATTTAGTGCAGCTGTCAATCTCCACCCAGAAGGTCGCAGTGATTTCACGAGAACTCGTTTGCTGCAGTGTGAAAGTGTTTGACAACACGACCTTTCTGTGTGCCTGGCAACAGCTGAGAAGCCCAGTGTCTTGCTATCACTATACTCCGTCAACGCTCTTCCACCCGCTGCGAGTTTGCCGCGCACTGGTTCAATCTAATTGACCTGGGATTGCCTCGAAGGTAGAAGGCACTTCTGGGATTGGTTGGTGTTGATGTTTCCCTTGCCTAATTTCTCGATCGCATCGTCGGAGACATAAAATGCTTTTAGTTTCAGTAGCGCTGGTAGCTTAAACAATTAGTCATTTTAATTTAGTATTACTACAGAATTATGTTCATTGTTTTCTCCGGATGATTATTGGGATTATGATTACAATTGGTCGTAGGTGGAGCAGTCGTAGCAGCAGGAGCAGCAGGAGTAGTAGGAGCAGAAGGAGGAACAGGAACAGGAGCAGGAGCCGGAGCAGTAACAGTAGCAGCAGCAGCAGTGTGTCGCAGTGGCAGTAGGAGTAGGCGTGGGAGTAGGAGGAGTAGTAGTAGAAATAATAATAGTAGTAGTTGTTGTTGTTGTCGTTGTAGGAGTGGGATTAGTAGGAGTAGTATGGAGTAGTAGGAGTAGCGGGAGGTGTGGAGGAGAGGAGGAGGAGGAGGAGTA
>CAJNJA010032253.1:0-30233 GCA_905231915.1 Symbiodinium necroappetens
CCTCTAAACCCTAAACCTGAAACCAACCCTGAACCTGAAAATCTGGACCCTGCCCTAAAGCTATACCGGTACATCCCAAAAAATAGGCCCCGAACACTAAATCTTAAACCCTAAACTCCTAAACATTATAAAACTTAAACTTTAAACCCTGAGCCTTAAGCTGTAAACCGGGAACCGTAAACAACTTCTAAGATTCTAAAACCTGAACCTTAAACTTTAAACCCTGAACCTTAAAATTTGAGCCCAAAACCTTAAACCCTAAACCCTAAACCGTCAACCCTAAAGCCTCAACCCCAAACCTGAAGCCCTAAACCCTAGACCCTGAAGCCCTTTACCCTACATCCTAAAACCCGAAACCCTGAAGCCCTTACCCTACATCCTAAAATCCTAAACCCTGAAGCCCTAAACCCTACATCCTAAAATCCTAAACCCTGAAGCCCTAAAGCCCTGAAGACCCTAAACCCTAAACCCTACACCCTACACCCTAAACCCTACACCCTAAACCCTAAACGGTTTAGGGTTTAGCTTTTTTAGGGTTTGCCACCATCTCTTGAGGCTCCTGGGGCTCGAAGCCAGGACTCAGCAGCTTCAGCTGACCCTGGCAGAGCTGACAAAGGTTTAGGGTTTTGGGGTGTAGGATTTGGGGTTTTGGGCTTTAGAGTTTTTGTTTGGGTTTAAGGTCTAGGTTTTGGGGTTTTAGGTGTACGGTTTCGGGTTTAGGGTGTGGGCTTAAGGTTTAGGCTCGGGTTCGGACATGAATCAGAGTTCAGCGGCTCTGTATAATTAGAGTAGGTGCTTCTTGCAGGAGATTTTCAAAGTGATGCAGAATGGTCAGGATAAGGGTTCTGATCCGAAAGCTTCATGGATCAGAATGGGATTTTGGTGAATGTCGTGCTCTGGCGAAAGCAGTAGTAGTTAAGGGCCTTGGCGCAGAAGGATTCGGTGGTGCTTTTGAAGCCGCGGAGCCATAAAGAATGCCGCAGTGATTCTGTTTTGGTACCTGGGTCCTCGGGGTGTCAGCCCTGAGTTGTAAAGACACTGTACTGCTTACCACTATACTGTACACTCTCCTATATTTACCGCAGATATACAACCGAAACATGCACACGCCACATCAGAGGGGACTTTCGTGAATGGACCACCAAACTCGGCCGGCAAATCGGATATGTCGGGTGGAATCCGAATCTTAAGATTGCCCCCCGAGGTCACAGCATAAACCTCAGGTCCGAAATATGGGTTTTGGGTTTAGGGTTCTGGACGGAGTTTCGGCTGCCGTGCCTTACTCTGACCCAGCCCTGAGCACCTTCTTGGGCTAGCCCTTAAACCCTAAACCCTACATCCTACACCCTAAACCCTAAACGCTAAATATTGTCTACACCCTAAACCCTACATCCTAAAACCCTAAACCTTAAAATTGACCTTAAAATCCTAATATGAACTAAACCTTAAAACCCTACATCCTAACACCCTAAAACCTTAAACCCTAAAACTCGAAACTCCTGGAGTTTGAAGAACCCTGCCATGTAATTCTATGCTGGAGCATTAGCAAGCGGGAGCCTTTAAAATTTCCTTATAAAACCAAACCCTCCAAAAAACACTCAAAGTTTAGGGTTTGGGGTTTAAGGGGTTTAGGGGTTCAACCATAATTACTAGAGCTTGAGAAACCTCGAACCGCCAAAAACCAGACCTCTCTCGGACTCCAAACTGGCAGCACGAACCTCGTAGTAGTCCAGGATAGCTTCCAAAGTATCTGCACAGCACGTCGGAAGCGCGCCCTAAACCTTAAAATCGGAGCCTTAATGATTAAGACAAGGGTGGGTGTACTATGACATGACTTAGAGGGTGCGTTGCCCTCTTTATGTGTCCGGGGCCCCGGGGGTCAGGAAATCAAATAGAATCTGCAGAGGCTATATACAAACTCCTCTCGGTTTTGGGCATCCTGCAGAGTGTGTGTGTGTGTCTATATATATATATATGTGTGTGTGTATGCATATATATATATGTGTGTGTGTGTGCGTGCATATGTACTGACGTGTGGTAGCACGCCTATCTACAAACAGGTTCGGAGGTAGGTCTTGGGGGGTGCCATATATATAAATATAAATATAAATATAAAAATATATATATATATATATGTGTATACATATATGTATACATACATATATATATATATGTATGTATGTTTATATATTATGTTTACTTATTTATCTATTTATATGCGCATACAATCTTCTGTGCTTTGCACAATTCGGGCTTTGGGGCCTTTCGACAGACTTCCTTTCCTCAACCTGCTTCTGGCACTTCGTCATCTGCTGGCACATGTCGGAATCCACGCTTTTCGACCGGACGTCTTGGCTCATGACCAGCAGGGTTGCCTGGGTGTACCGGTCGAAGCCCTCAACCGAGATGGGGAATTTCACCAGTGCTGCATCTCTTTGTCCATGTCGGATCTGCATCCGTGAACATCCACTCATGTATGTATGTATATATATATGTATGTATGTATGTATGTATGTATGTATATATATATATAGATACTAGTAGCAAAAGTAATGGCAAACAATACGAACCATCCGATCATCCTACTAGTAATGAAACAAAATACATTGTAAGTCGTATTGGCAGTTTTAGTAGTGGTACACCAGTAAGCCTAAAGCCTCACATCCCGAACCCTTAACGATTGCAGAACTGCGGGGCTGGCTATGTGTGTCTTGATACTTGGATGTACCGCATCATCACAAAGGTCGCAGAGCAAAAGCAGACACATCATGAGCTCCACCTGGACTTTATCAAGCTTCCCTTTCTGATGACTTAGACAAGGAAGTCATAATAAGAAGCCCGAAAAAGGATAGGTTCTTTGGGTTTAAGTAAACCCAAGAACAGGAGTCGTGGCGTTAGGATTTAGGGCGTATAGGGCTTTAGGAAAAAATGGGCCCTAAACTGTTTCAGCTACGGGTTTCGGGTTTAGGGATTTAGGGTTTTAGGGTTTAGGGTTTAGGGTTTACGGTGCCCTGAAAGATCACACCGAAAGAGACTGAACACTTCACTAAACCATTAACACGCTGAAGCCTAAATTCCCCAAACCACTAAACACCCTGGAGCCTAAATCCCAGAACCCTAAAACCCTAAACCCTAAACTGTAAAACCCTAAAACCCTAAACCCTAAAACCCTAAACCCTAATCTATTTGGATGAAGTTGCCGTTTTAACGACTCAATGTACACCTGGGAATGCTGAAGCCGCGTTCAGAGACAAAGATCTACCCCCCTAGAAATCCCCGGCAAACTGCTCCTGAAAACCCAGGTATACTCTATAATCAAAGACCCAAAGCAGTAGCCTGCCGCGTAGATAACTTGGCTTGCTGCGGAAGGCCTGATAAAAACCTTACACAAAGCAGTACACATATCGCCTTATCAAGCCCGTTTAAAAAAAAAGCAACGCTCAAAATTCAGAAAAAAACATGAGCCCTTTGACAGCACGAGATTGTCTCAAGACCCCCGCCTTTGCTCTGTAGCGTCTCGGCGAAGCGGACTTTTGTCCTTACCAGCTGCCTTTCGGGGTCAGGGCCGTGTGGCGTTTTCCGCGAGGGTCCTTGCAGGTTTAGGGTTTAGGGTAAAGGGTTCTGCAAGGAAAAGCTTAGGGCTGTCCGGGGGATTGCGATTTATGCGTTTAGGGCTTACTTTGAGTTTAAGGCTCGCGGGTTAGATGGTTTAGAGGCTTCAGGAAGATGAGGTTTATTAAGAGTGCTCAGGGCCCATGTGCCCATACCGATACCCTAAACCCGAAACCCTAAACCCTAGACCCTAGACCCTAAACCCTAAACCCCTAAACCCCAAACCCTAGTATATGCCTTGAGCCGACAGTACCGACACTGAAACCCTTTCCTCTGCTTCCCTAAGCCCTACCTAAACCCAAAATAACCGACTTTTCTAAGGACTTCTATAAAGAAATCATAATAAGAATCCCTAAAGAGGTAGGTTACCCAAAATAACCTACTTTTTTCAGGACTTGTATAAAGAAACCAGTAATAAGAATCCCTAAAAAGGTGTGAACTGGGATTCGGGATTCAGAGTAATGTAGGGGCCTTACTAACTAGAATAAGGGTTTGGGCTCCTTTGTTGCAAGGAACATGAAGGAATGATATAGGTAATTATTCAGGCTTCTATATTATCTGCTTTAAGCTCGGGCTCGAGCTTGTCAAATAACTGGGGTTTTCCGGTCGAGGGTTCGGGAAAGAGCCCTAATAAATGTTGGCACCTCCACTAGGTATAAGTTTCGGGTTTAGGGGTTCGGGAGGGCTCAAGGCCACTAGTGGCAGTGTCATCTTCAGCGTTTAGGACGTCTGACGGTCTATGATCGAGGTTGGGGGCCAGGATGATCGCTATTGAGGGTGGTTAAGGCGTGCATGGTGAGAATGCGGCATGTCTGGCCGGGTGAGCAGAAACCTAAACCCCTAAACCCTAAACCGGATCTATAGTACCGATGCTTCAGTCGTGGGAGATTCCCTCCCTGTGGTTGAGGGCTCGGGGTCGCTCTCATGCTAGACCCCAAAGCGTGTTTCAGGTGCACGCCGTAGCGTGGGATCTGGATGGATGACAAGAAGCTCGCATATTTCAACTTATAAGCCCTACCTGGACCCTTAAGAACCTCCGTTTTTAGAACTTCTTAGTATGATGTCCTTATATAGGTCCTCAAAAAGGTAGGTTCTTTGGGGTCTAGGTAAACCCTAAACCCTCTTCGTTTGGCAGGGAACTGCCCAGCAGCTGCTTAAGTGCGCAGTGCTCACTCTGGCTGACTTCATCTGCGTCCATCGTGGCTACTTTTGACTCTGTTGCCAATTGCCCGGTGCTTCCCGAAGTCTCCATCAAGGCTTAGAGGGTACATGTGATCATGCTCGGTTAGTTTCACTCCAGATGATGAGGCTTTTCTACTATGTTTGCACAAGAGTGTTGCCATGATCCTGCAGTGGAGTCCTGCAGCCTACACCCTAAACCCTAAAACCTAAATAAGTGAAGCTCCTCGACCAAACCTGAACCGGAATCCTGCTTGTCCAACGCCCTTGCGGTTGCACAGCCCGGATGAACCGGCATCTTCTCATGGCCGAAACTACATACAAACGCAAAACCTATAAGAAATCCTAAACCCTAAACCCTAAACCCTAAACCCCTAAACCCTAAACCCTAAACCCGAACCGATAAGAAAGCCGAAACGGAACTGCTACCCTCAACCCAGGTCCGAACCCTTACCCTAAATCTTCTTAGGATGTAGGGTTTAGGGTTTTCAGGGTTTAGGGTTTAGGGTTTGAGGGTTTGAGGGTTTAGGGTTTGAGGGTTTAGGGATGATAGCCCGAAATCCTTGACTAATGCCCGAAACGCGAGTCCGACGCAGCCTCTCGAGTTCAGCTTTCTCCTGGCAGGCGGAACCCTAAACAGGAAATCCGATTTCGAAGCCCTTGGGTTGACAATCCCCACATGAGTAGTTTAGGGGTTTAGGGTTAGGGCGGTTAGGGTTTAGGGAAATCCCTACCAGAATGCATTCGGGTTTCGGGGTTCGTGATGATGTAGGTTGTAGATTCGGATGATATTGGGTGTAGGATTTACAGAAACTTCAGAAGCCGCTTGTTTAGGGAGCATGTACATCAAGTTGGAAGAAGGATCCCGGAAGAAGTGAAGCTGTGTTCCCTCGCAGCCCAAAGGGGGTTCACTGCTCCTAACGCCCCAAACCCCTAAGCCCTAAACCTAAGTGCTCACAAATCTCCAGATGCTGAGCTGTTCAGGCTTCGGAGCTTGATATCCCCACCGTCCCGTTTGTGGGGGTTTAGGGCAGTTTAGGGCTTATAGGGTCCATGGTACCTTCGACTGCAATATGATGTCAGAGCCCTCCCAAAGTCGCCCCAGCATGGTTTTGTTTGGTTCATTCTAAGGCCTTATAACCCTTATTAGGGTTTAGGGGTTTAGGGTTTAGGAGTTTGGGGTTTAGCGGTTTAGGGTTTAGGGATCCGCAGGCATGGATTAAGGGACTTTCCTGATCTAGGTTCCCCAGTAGCCCCTTCATAACAAGGGTACCCTTGTTCCTCTACTGTTTGGTTTTAACAAGGGAAGCCGAAAAGGAAAAAACCCTAAACCCCTAAAGCCCTCAAACCCGAAACCCTAAACCCTAAAGAAGCCCAAAAAGGAAAAGGGCAAAAGGGTGCTACTGGGGAAGCTAGTGGTGGAGAGAGATTTTGGAAGCTCCCGGGCTTAGGGGGCTTTAGGGTTTAAGGGCTTAGGGGGCTTTAGGGCTTGGGGGTCTTTAGGGTTCAGGGTTTGGGGAGTTAGGGTTCAGGGTTTAGGGGGCTTTAAGGTTCAGGGTTTAAAAAGCTTGAGGGTTCAGGGTTTTGGGAGCTTTAGGGTTCAGGGCTTAGGGAGCTTTAGGGTTCAGGGCTTTAGGGTCTATACTTAGAGGATCCTGGGGCTGAGTTAAGGTTGTAATAAGTACCTCAATTGCGGTTCTATTCAACTGCAATTATAGCTACCTTCTTAGAGATGACCCTAGTTACTATAGGTCCCATGAACCGTTTAAGTATACTTTAAGGTTTGGTGTAGACGTCCGAGCCCGGAGCTTCCAAGGCCCAAGCTCTGGAAACCCAAAATTCCGAAATACTGCACCTGCTTGTAGCACCCATAGCAATCCTGTCTTAAAGGAAACTTAGGGTTTAGGGTTTAGGGCTTAGGGTTTAGGGTTTAGGGCTTAGAGTTTAGGGTTTAGGGCTTAGGGTTTAGGCACCCTCAAAAAGAGAAACTCATAGAAATCCTGAATCCCCAACCGGGTGTCAGCCTCGCGCTCGCGCTGCAGCTCGAGCTCGATGGCTTCTGTCCTTCACAGCGCTGGTGGTCGGGTCTAGGGGCTGTCGTTTGTAGGGCCTATATTTAAGGTGTAGAGGTCTAAGGGTATGGGGCAGCAGTTTATAGGGTGTAGGCCTGTAGAGTATTGTTATTATTCTTATTATGATTATGATTATTATTACTACTATTAGTATTATTGATATATATATATACACATAAATATAAATATATATATATATATAATCCTAAACACCAACCTCTGCTAGGATTTCTATGAGACCTCCAGGCAGCATAGAAGGGCCTCTTTGCAGCCCTAAAGCGGAAAACCCTAAACTGGTGATCGCAGTCCTTGCAGCCAACGACTGGACCTCAGACAAGCTCTGCAGTGGGGCGGCGTCTGACCGCGCGGACATTCACGGACCGAAAAGAACCGTGCAAATAGGGTTTACGGTTTTCGGTTGATGGAGTTCTTTAGGCTTAGGGGTTCAGTGAGATTGGTAGGTCCATCGTTTGCAACGAAGCGGCATCTTCCTGCCGGCGGGTAGTCAGCCTAGAGGTGTCCTCCCGCAGCATGTGCCGCTCGCATATTGCCTTGCAAAAGGCGTCCCTAGCAAAAGCCAACCCTGTGCTTCTCCTCTTTCCAGTGTCTCTCACACTCTCTCTCTCTCTCCGTGTCTCTTTGTTTCCCTCTCGGTCTCCCTCGCCCATCGTTGTGCTGCTGTGCTGTTTCTCTTCCCTAACCCTAAACCTCTCTCTCTCTGTCTCTGCCTGTCTCTGCGCCTCTCCTCTGTGCTGGGCTGCTAAGAAGCGTTTGGAAGCTCTCTGGCAGGTGAGGGTGCTGCCTTTCGGCTTGAAGAAATGACAAAATCGCAAGCTACTACAGACTATAGGGGCCGTGTATAGCTGGAATAGCCGGGCATGTGATGCTATACTTGTAAAAAGGATCCCAGAATAGTATCGGTAATTATTTAGGCCCCTATGCTATTGGAGTTCGCAACAGGGTCAACTCGATTCTACTGCAATGGAGAGCCACAGAACCCCTGGGCCCTGAGCCTAAAATTTCAAAACCCCTGCGCACAAAAGCCGAACTGAACAAACCCTGACGCCGTGAAGCCCAAAAAACCCTCTCCCTACCACCCAAAGCCAAACCTCTAAACCCAGAGCCACAAGCCCTTGAACCCCTAGCCTAAAGCGAAAACCCTAACCCTCAATTTTAAGAGCATGCTCGACCTTGTCTCTGGACTCTTGTAGCCACTTCAGCTCCGACAGAAGCCGCTTTCCTTAGGCCACGAAGATGCCTTATGCATCCTTGAAGCTGCCATAACCTACTTCTTTTTTAAGGTCTTGCTCGCAACCCCTTTGTAGTAGGGACCTGGTCTAAGCAGCCAAGCTTCAGCAACACCTGAGACACAAAGCCCGACGGCCCAGCCCTAAGCCTGAAGGCCAGAATCGTAAAGCTTTGCTGCCGCTGCCACGATCAGTATGACTTTGGGTATGTTTCGTGAACCGGCACTATCATGTTGCGACTGCATTTGCCATGAGTACACAACTCTGCAGCCTCTGTTCACAACCCCAAGCCCCGGCTGCATGTCTTGCTTAAAAGCATAAGCTACCATAACGGGGATCTATGGTAAATAGTATGGTGTCTTTATTCTGCTAACGTAAATTGCAAGAAAAGGCTCGCTCGACTTCAGCTTCGCGGAGTGCAGAGGCCTGGGTCATGCGGATCCTTAAACTTGAACGTTTAGGGTTTAGGGTTTATATAAACTTGAACGCTAACTCTTGAAAAATGACATGTTTGCTTTGTTGTTTGTGGACTTTCTGGCTGGGACACTGGGTGGCGCTCTGAAATTTGCAGGGTTCAGGACTTCGATTGTTTTAGCCCGCGACTTCGACTGCCAGGTATTCAGATGAGGCTTTAGAGCGGAGGGTTAACGGTCGCAAGTTGTAGCCGAATCTCGATGAGGTGCAACCGACTAGCCCTAAGGGGTGCTATGAAAGTGGTAGAAGGATCGGAACTTCTTGAATGCTAGGAAACGTTCCTAGGTAGTCATTCGTAGTAGCTTCGTGCCAGATAGTGGCTAGTTAGTTTGTACTTGACTGTTGATACGCTATACTTCGGTAGTCAGCCGACGACATTGGCTACAGGGTTGCTGTGGCTGGCGAATTTGATTGGACGAGGTGAGCGGAGAAAACTGGCGTTGAACTTATTCAAAGGGCCTGGACTCCACAACTGTAACGGAACCCCGGAATACCTTTACTATGACACCATAAATACACGAACAGCACGAAACATCGAGGCTCGCTGCATCTCGCGGAATGGTTGCCATCGGCACAGAAACGTTGCTCCCGGATCCATGGAGGGCTTCACTCAAGACTTGACCATAGTGAACCCCATGTCCTAAGATCTTCATGCGCAAATCCGAAAACTAGTGAAGCACAAAGAGGTCAGAGCTTCTAAACCCGAAACCCCACAATAGCCCTAAGCCCCAGGCCCTAGGCCCTAAATTAGCCCGCGCCTGAACCCTAAACCCTAAATGTGGGCGGGGCATTAAGAGCTGAAAGGGCTTCAACATCGGCGGACCTTCGCTTCCGACTGGCGAATCGTGAGCTGCTGTTTCCTGGGATGCAAGAAAGAGCCATGTTCGGTGTTCAGGGTCCAGAGTTTAGGGTTCATGGAACCCTAAACCTAAACCGTGAAGTTCATGAAACCCTGAACCCTAAACCGTGAAGTTCATGGAACCCTAAACCCTAAACCCTCAACCATGCAGTTCATGGAACCCTAAACCCTAAACCATGTAGTTCATGGAACCCTAAACCCTAAAGTTCATGGAACCCTAAACCCTAAACCACACAGTTCGTGGAACCCTAAACCCTAAACATGTTCGAGGAGGGCTCATGCATTGCTTCGGGTTTGGGGCTCTGGGTTTCGGGTTCAGAACCCAAGAGCTGGTCCAGAAAAAAAGTCACATACTGAGACTGGGTGTACTATACTATATACTATACACTATATACTATATACTGTAAAAAATATACTACATACTATATACTGTATACTGTATACTACATACTATATACTACTATATACTACTATATACTACTATATATTACTATATACTACAACTATATATATATATACATATATACTATATACTACTATATTATACTAGACTAGACGAGACTGGACAAATTAAACTATACCACAGTACACTGCACTACACTATACGAGACTATACTATACTGAACTATACTATACTATACTATACTATACTATACAGTATACTGTCAGTACTGTATGAACAGGAAGATTAAATAAAAAAAGCTGGGAGTTTCTGCTGAGGGGACGCTGCACAAACAAGACCCTCTTGTCAAACACAAAGCCCATGTTGTCCCTGTACATGGCTTTAGTCGCAGAAGATAGGCACAAGATAGCACAGTATAGTATAGTGTGGGATAGTTTTGTAAAGTTTCGTATAATATAGTATAGTATAGTATAGCATAGCATAGTATAGCATAGTGCTGTATAGTATAGTATACTATAATGTACGGTGTACCGTTTCAGAGAAAGTTACAGTATCTTCTGATGTTCCCATGGAAGCTTAAAGTGCAACGTGGCGAGGCTCGAGACGAAAACAATATGGCCACCGGCATGTGCCCATGAAGCCTCTCTTAACTTAGGGCTTATAATCTAATAAGGTAAGTTTAGGGATTAAACCCTAAACCCTAAACCTAAACCTATAGTAGGGACCCTAAACCCTAGGGTTCTAGGCCCCAAAACCCACAATCTGGCGGCGTGGTGCTTCTTATGCTTCGAGATCTCCTCCTGGAGGTCGTTCTGCTCTCCTCCACTGTGAGGACTCGTAGGGGGATTTAGGGTTTAGAGGGTTTAGGGTTTATGGATTAGGGGTTAATAGGGTTTAGTGTTTAGGGTTCGGGGTATGGGTTTTAGGGGGTAAGGGGGTAGAGGGCCTTTGTATTCCAAACAAGGATCGACTTGATAGGGCTGCTTCCCTTACAACTTCAAGCTCGCGGCTGGGAGCTGTCAAAATCCGGGCTGAGAAGTTCTGCAGGGGTCTTATAAGAGTTTTACACGGGTTGGGTAAGGCGGTAAGAGTGTTTAGGGGGCATGTGTTTAAGTGTTGGCGTTTGAAGGTTTTGCGGTCAGCCAACCGTGAGTGAAGTTGCACAAGGATTACACACACACACATACAAACTCCTTCCTTTAAGCTTCAACGCCGAAAACGTGGAGCCCAAGCAAGACATCCCGGATAGCGGCAAGAAGCTCGAAGCGCCAGTGAACAACTCCGGGCCTTCAAACTCTTGCACCTACTTACAACTGAAACCCTAAACCCTAAAAACCCTAAAACCCTGAAACCCTAAAAACCCTAAAAACCTGAAACCCTAAAGCCCTAAAGCCCTGAAACCCTCAAACTGACCCCCCTAAACCCCAAGCAGCCTGAGCCCACAAGCCGACAGCGCCGCCACGAGATCCGTCCCTGCTCCCAAAACCCCAGATCGCCGAACTCTAGAGCCCGAAGCTGTGAGCACGCCACTACGAGTCCCCCCTTCGAAAAAAGAACATAATGATTAGTATAGGGGCCAAAATAATTACCGAAACTATTTTGGGGGGTCCCTATATTATAAGCAAAGAATAATGGGTCTCAAAACCTTGTTCTAATTATTAAGGCCCCTACATTAACTAATCCGAAAATAAGACTTGAAACCTATGAACTTTGGGGCCCGAAAAGCTCAATCATGCGAGCCACCAGAACGACTGTCACTTCAAAAAGCCGGTTCAGAGTTTTGGGGTTTAGGGGTTTAGGGTTTAGGGTTCAGAGGTTGGGGTTTACCCTGAGGGTCTATGTACCTAAATAGTATAGGCATTGACCCTAGAGTACCTATAATAGGGATTACATTAAGGCCAAGGTTTACAAAACTAAGGGTACATGGACCCTTCGGGTTAGGGAACCACTGCAGAACACCTCTTCCCTCTTAAAGAGGAAGAAGACCTGAAGATACATCGCTGTCAAGACCTGAAGGTTGTTGGCGCTCGGGGCGTCGCGGAAGCCCCTAACCCTGCAACCTCACAAGCCGACAAACCCTCAACCCCTAGACCCCTAAACCCTAAACCCTTAATCCCTAAACCCTAAACCCTTAATCCCTAAACCCTAAACCCCTAAATCCCTAAACTCCCGGAACATTGAAAACGGAACCCTAAACCCCTAAATCCCTAAACCCCTAACCCCTAAACCCTAAATCCCTCAACCCTAAATCCCTAAACCCTCAAACCCTCAACCCTAAACCCCTAAACCCTAAATCCCGATGGTACCCTTAAAGGTACATTGAAAAAGAGACCCTAAAAGGGACCCAGGCCTTCCAAGAGGGAGATCCAGAAGTCGGCAGTACGCACCACATCCTGGAGCTCCTCCAGCGACCGGGGGCGGGGGGGGGTTATGGCTTGCACGGCTCCTAGGGCTTATAGCGCTGACAGGGTTTATAGGGTTTTGGGGTTGAGGGTTTTAGGGTTTTAGGGTTTTGGTGCTTTAGGGCTTTAGGGTTTTAGGGTTTAGGGCTTTTGATGGCCGTTACATGGGTACTTCTCCCAGATCAGGGTCTCCTATTTCAGGTCCCCCAAATAGCACGACACCCTTGTTCAACAAAAAAATCACCGGAAAAGGACCCTCATTTAGAGAACTGCCCCTCCCCCATGTTGGCACTTCCGTGTTGTGCATCCAGCCCGAGCCGGGTTCGAGAGTGTTATGATAGCTTTGAAGAAACCCTTGGGCTCCAACTATAGTTTTGATACATACTGCTGATGATACAAATCCTGCATTACCTTTAAGGACCCTATAGCTCTGGGAAGTATGGTCTATTCTTTATTAAGGGTGATGCAGGAGTTTATTTCCTCCACCGCACTTTAGACTTTGAGGTCGACAGTCTATGGGTCGTACCTGCCCATAGGCCCCTAAGTAGTTCCCTTTTGTGGCTTATATTTAGAATCCTAAAAGGTACTCCCAAAAAGGAACTACTAAGGGGCCTAATTATGGATAGACTGCCAGGCGGCTACCGCTACCCCCTGGAATACGAGGCTGCCACGAACTTCGCCGATTGCAGCTTGCTTTGAGCCCAAACTCACGAGTTTATCATTTCGTTAGGAAGACGGCTTCACAACCCTTCGCATCAACACCCGAAGGAAACATACAACAAGTCAAGTCAAACCCTAAACCCTAAACCCAGTCAGCTGGGCGGGTGGGAAAAAAACCCCTAAACCCTAAACCCTAGCATAACACGGAGAGCCTTAAAGTGCGGCTCCTCCAAAGACCTGAGTTCTGACCCTGAGCCTCCAGGTACCTATACTACTCTGGAGGGTACATAGAGGTTCTAGGGCCCCTTTTGTAGTAGGTATCTCGAGGGTTTAGGGTTTAGGGTTGAGGGCATCGAATCGAAATATTTTGTCGGTTTTTTGGTGCCATCCCCCATCTGTGCCGGGGGGCTCGAATCTTCGGCTTCAGGGTATGGTCAGGTCTCGCTCTCTTGAGTAGCTTCCCGTTGCTCCGTAACTGGCTATTGGTTACTTTGGGTATTGTACGTGAAACCTAACCCTAAGCCGCAAGATGCAACAACCCTAAACCTCAAACCCAACAGCAATTGCCTACCATTTTGTATGTCATGGGGTCACAGGAGCACCCCGGGTTCTGTAGAACCCAGAGCTTGTGTTTCGGGCTTAGGGGTCAAATCTGCTTCTTCCCGGGGTGAAGGCTAGCAGCCTACCCAGATTTAGGGTTTGCGGAGTCGCAGCAGGCTTAGAGCCCAAGTACTTCCCTGGATATGAGCAGCTGGAGGTACTTTTTTGAGATGTCCTCGCGATAAAGATCCTATTTTTTGGGGGGTTCAAGCTTCGAGTCCCCTAATTCCTGATATGACTGCTTCCCAGAGCTCTTCGGTGGCAGTTGGTGGAGGAAAGCATGTACATGAATTGGGACCGCGACGCAGCTTTTGAAAGCCTGCATCGACCATGGAGGATCCCTCCGTAAGAGTTTTGGTTGTTTGAGGAAAGCCTGAATAAGGTTTCGTTTACGGTTTAGGCGACTCATCCTACACCGATTGGGGCTTTGGGCTTTGGGTGTAGGGCTTCTGAGCCTTTTGCCTTTGGAAGTCTGAAATCCAAGGCATGGAGAAAGAAGACGGTCGCAACCGTTGGCAAGCATCTTAGTAGATGAGTGAGTACACTTTGCACCTTTTGGGATCATTATCCCGTATAGAACTGAAAGTGCGCACTTTTTTGGGGCTTGCGAACTCGGCAACTGAGGCATCGGTGCGTGCTTGCATCTGCAAGTACATGAGCTTGGAAGATGCAGAGCGGACCGGATACGGCCCCCTCTGCGTGCCGAACTAAGACCCTCAAGTTTTGATTCTAAAACCCGGCCCGGAACCATGAAGACAGACTCAAACTTGAAAGAAGTTGAAACCAAAATAGACATAGAAAAGTGTTTATCATGCCTTTCATAATCCCGGTAGTGGCCGAAGATAGAGGAGAAGAAAAACTATAACATTAGTTGCTGCAGTATTCGTGAAGAAGAGGAACAGGTCTGGTCCTTCCACCCTCCCCCCCAACAGCAGATGTACTCATCGCCAGGACTCAATACGAGAGTAGCGAGTAGCACAACAAGCAAGAATGTTGCCAGAGAACAACGAACAAGCAAACGTTATCATCATTGCAGTGGTTACCGGAAAGCAACCTTGTCAACCTCCATACAGGCACCAACAAGAAAATCAACTTCTCGAGACCTTTACAAAAATACCCTTGTTAAAAAAGACTCTGCAAGACCAGATATGAACGCTTTGCAATAATCCCACAATCGCATGGTCGGACCAGCTCCGCGTCGCGCTGGCGAAGCGCTGAAGACTCGGAGGGATCTGAAGGGTCCGAAATGGGATTTGCACCTGAGGCCAGAACTCTGGGTGCAACAGCGCATCAGATAAAAGGGCTGATTGCAACTCAGAGTTGTTCTTCGAAGCTCGAGCTTCAGATGTCCACTCGACATCATCTAGAAAAAGACATCGCTTGTTGTCCTCAGCTGTTACATAAATCAGCGTGGAGGACCTAGGAACATGATGTAGGCCCGGGGGAGGGAGAATGACTAGCGAAGGCACGAGCTACGGCCAAGTAATTGTTGAGATGATATCCACAGTAACAGCGTCATTGGTCGTAAGAGCCGTAATTAGCAAGAATAGTCTTGCTATGTTACGCTTGTCACTTGGTGCCGCCGTGTCTACACATAGTGAGTACACTCGTCCCTACGACTGCTTCTACCTACTGCGACAACGACTACGTCCCCTACCGCTGCTTCCTGCTACTGTTGCTTGTCTGCTGCGAAGCAACAACGAGCAACAGTAGGGGATTTAATCTCGTGTCCATCGTGTAGCTACAGTTAGAGAAGCTAGAAGTAGAACTGCACAGCTGCTTGCATTTGGCTTCATAGGTCGACCACTATAAACCCCAAACGGTACAACTAAACCCCACTCGAACGCTCACCTGGGCACTGCGCAAAGAGTCTTCAGGGTTTCCGATTTTGGAGTTGGGTGTTACGGTTTAGGGGTGTAGGGTTTAGCAGTTCCAGGGCAGCAGCACAGGACGCAATAAACGTACTTCTGAAGATGGCCACAGCAGTAATGTGAGCGATGCCTAAGACTGTTCTTTCCTTACAGTCCTCCCTAACCCTCCAGGGACCTACTGTTACTATATAGGGCCCTAGAAACTCTAGTACCCTATATAGTAGGTACCTGGGGGATTAGGGTCATAGCCGAAAGAAGAACTTCCGCCTCAGGTCCCCAGCGGCAGCTCCAGTGGAATCGGAGGCCGCTGTGTTTCGCGTCCGTGCTGTTGGACTCCTTTTTCTAGGTAGCAAAATTGGCTTTATGGTTTCCATAGACGTAAATACTTTTGCCCCCAAAACTACAACCCAGTTGTTGAAGGGTCTCAGGGCCTCCCCCCTAGCAGGGGTCCTGTTCTGTCGGATGCATCTCAGGGTCCCCTTCCCTGAGTCAGCTTAGGCGCTCCAAAGCTATGCAACAGGGTCTAAGTCAAATGTCCAGGGCACGGCTAACTGTCACAAGAAACCTTCAAAGAAGCGCAAGGCTCGTGAAGCCCGAACCTCCCAGCCCAAAAGAGAAAGCTGCAAGAAAAACCCTCGGGACGGGGATTGGGCTTCTTGAAAAATGCCCCCAGACCCCAAATGAAACTTGGGTATTTTGGGATCAGGACTTCAGAGACAACCCCCCCGAAGTGTCCATAGCGACTCAGATACTTGATACCGTTGGCACTCGAGCCTTAAAGCCCTACAATACAGTTGATGATATAAATCTCGCATTACCATTATAAGGAATATACCGTAATTCCCATAGTTTAGGGTCCTTAAGGCAATGCAGGAATTATATATCATCAACAGTGTTGGAGTCTTTAAATTCTGAGAAGCCCTGAACTAAACCCTAAACCCCTAAACCCCTAAACCGTAAACCCTAAACCCCAAACCCCAAAGCCTAAACCCCTAAACCCCTCAACCCCTATAAACCCTAAACAAAACCGGAAGCCAGGCTCTCACAGTGCGGGCGCAGCCGGCAGAGCCCCTTTCAGGAGGGCGAGCCTCGCCCTCGGAGAGTTCCCAGTGCTGATCCCTAAAACTCCTGACCCTAAACCCGGGTCTAGGGCCAAAAAGGTTCAGGGTTTAGGGCGTTTAGGGTTTAGGGCCAAAAAGGGTTTAGGGTTTAGGGCCAAAAAGGGTTCAGGGTTTGGGGCCAAAAGGGTTCAGGGTTTAGGGCCAAAAAGGGTTTAGGGTTTTGGGGCCAAAAAGGGTTTAAGGTTTAGGGCCAAAAAGGGTTTAGGGTTTAGGGCCAAAAGGGTTTAGGGTTTAGGGTGAACCCGTGCCTGCCTTGTGGGAGCGTGCGAGTCGAAACCCCTAAACCCTTCCCTTAAATGGGGGCATTCCGGGGCTTTAGTAAGGTTTGATCAGGGGTTTCATCGAGGTTGTAGGGTTACCTGCAGACCCCTCATGTGTCACTTTGTTGAAGGGCATTGAATCTGATGAGGGGAACGGGGATATCAGTCAGAGGTCGAGGGCTTTAGGGTTTGAGGCAAGGCAAAGCCACAGGCGTTTTTGTTCTCTTCGGTGTTTGTCGTGACATCGGTTTGAGTGCGGAGCTAGGGCTGCTTTCTGTACATCATAGAGTAGGGGATAGAGTAGACAGTAGACAATTGTTCAGGGGGCTGCGAGGGGTGTTTAGGGTAATTATGAATATGTTGCCCCAAAACCTCGAAGGCCTAAGCCTTGGTCCATCGTCCGTCCATCCACCCTAAACCCTAAACTAACCCTTGTAAGGCCTAGGCCGTTAGCCCGAAAACGGTTTTGACATTTTGGATTCGGCGCTGGAGGGGGTGGGGGAAAGTGGGGCGGGGGTGTCAGCAGGTGTGAGGATTGCGTCTTTCAGTCGTACACCACGGTTCTCCAGCAGTTTCCCTTTTCATCCTCGTTTGCTTGCGGGCTCAAAGCCTCTACTCAGAGTTATATAGGGGGCTTGTGGATATCTTAGGCGGTTTAGGGTTGAGGGTTTAGGGTTCAGGGCATACAGGACGATCTTACGAGGGTTAGTTCATCTGCGGAGGTGCGAGGCTTGCGTTTCGAAATCCGGGCCCCCACTGCAAAAGGGTTTACCCATAGGCTCCATAGTAGCTCCTTTTTGTGGTTTGTATTTAGGATCCTATAAAGCCTCGAAGCGGTGTGGAGGCGAGCCGCTCGCAGACAAGCTCCGGCAGCTCCTAGGCTGAGACCACTACCCATAGGGCCCCTAAGTAGTTCCTTTTTGGGGATTACCTTGTAGGATTCTAAATATAAGCCGTAAAGAGGAACTACTTTAGGGGCCTATGGGTAGGCTTTGAGGTGTCTGGGAGGTTTTTTTTCGGGAATCGTGCGCCGTAAGGTAGAGGGTTAAGGCCTGGGTCTTCGGTGGCAGGAGGAGTTTGGCTAGGCTTGGTGTGGAGGTGTCACAAATGGCGTTGATCTTGTAAATAGGGGAGCTCTTAACCCCTAAACCCATGCGTACGCAGACTGCCAGATGGATTCGAAACCTAAGGAGCTTTTGTATGTACCCCCCCCCTTTTCAAGCCTCCAGATGAATAGAGCCAGGCCTTGCATTGGAACCGCAAAAAACAAATCAGCATGAGGGCCTCGTAAGACTCGAACGACTGTTGTTACTCTTCTTGATCTCACTGGCTGGTGTTTCTGCTACTTCCGTTGGACCCCCTAAACCCTAAACCCTAAAGCCCCACATTTGAACCCTCGCCTGGGCCTAGGCAAGTCCGAGTGTGAGTGCTGAAAGCCCCACATTTTTAGCGCAAGCCGCAAAGCCACAGAGCACCTCACAAGAGCCTCGTAGCAGAGACCCAGCAGGTCTCCAGCCTTCAAGCCCTTATAAACCCTAAAGCCTTATAAAACCCAAAAGAAAGAAGCCCTAAACCCTAAAGCCTTAAAGCCCAAAAGAAAGAAGCCCCTAAAAGCCTAAAGCCTTATAACAACCCAGAAGAAAGAAGGATTGAACCCTAAAACCCAAACCCTAAGCCCTGAAACCTTTATAAACCCTATAAGCCATAAGCAGCCTCAACCGCCGCGGGGCCAAAGCCTTCTGACACTGGGAACCCCCCCCCCCCCACCCCCCCTGGGTCGCCTGCGCACCCAGACCCCGGGTTTAGGGTTTAGGGTTTGGGGGTTAGGGTTTAGGGTTTGGGGGTTAGGGTTAAGGGTTTGGGTTTGGGATTTAGGGATTTAGGGTTTGGGGTTTGAGATTTAGGGATTTAGGGTTTGGGATTATGGGTTTGGGGTTTAGGGTTTAGGGGTTCAGGGTTTAGGGTTACAGCCTGCGTTTCACTAACTATCAAGTCCCAAGAGCCCTTAGCATGGGAGTTCCGTACACCGGCATCGAAGCATAGACCCCAAAGCATCCAAGGAACCCTCCCTCCCCCCCTCCCTCCCCCCCGTTCCGCCTACTTTTTTATCGGTTTTGGGTTTTGGGTTTAGGGTTCAGGGTTTGGGGTTTAGGGTTTAGGGTTTAAGGTTTAGGGTTTAGGGGATTTCCGAACCCCCCAGAATCCTGAAGCCTGGAAGCCCGACCTAGAGATTCGAGGCCCATCCTTCGATGGGCACGAGGAGCCGCAGTAGCTTCGGGTTTACTTGTGAAGGGTTCTTAGTAGCTGAATGAGTACACTTTATAAACTTTTTGGGATATATAATACGATCCCTTATAGAACTGAAAAGTGTACACCTTTTTTGTGCTTATGAACTCAGCAACTAAGGCTTTCCGTCTATATACTCCAGCTAGGCGGTTTAGGGCTTTGAGGGCTTCCGCCATGGGGCTCGGGAAGGAGACCGCTTCTACTGTTGATGATATAAGTCTTGCATTACTATGGGAATTATGGTAGATTCCCTATTATGGGTACTGCAGGATTTATATCATCAACCGTAGTTCGTCTGATATATGGATACGAAGCAGAGGCTGTTGCAAGGTAATCAGCAATGCCTCGACAAACCAAAGCTCGTTGTTTGTTGTGAAGGTGTCATCGGGCTTGCGCTGTCTTCAGAGGTAGCATAATTAGGGGCCTTACAGCGGAGACTTTCCCGGGAAGCCTGGTTCAAGACATCGTGTCAAAATGGTTCCTGGACTGGAGCTCGAGCTCCTTGTCTGTACAGTAATGTACGGGCCTTAAAAAATTACTTATACTCTTTTTTTTTGGGGGGGGGGGCCTTATTATACGTATAGTATAATGCCCCCCAAAACCTTATTCTAATTATTATAAGGCCCTTACATTACAGTATTTGCTTCTGGTTTTTAGGATTTGTTGTAGGGTTTGGTAGCTCCCGGGAGGATTGAACACGTCATGTGCGGCCGCTGTAAGTTTGCTAGTTCTTGCATTGTTTTCGGTAGGAAGATGCACATAGCCATATCGCTGTGCTCTGCGGCATGTCGTGGCTGACGGGTGACTGATATTATGCCTTAAGGACCAAAAGACCCTTAAAAGTAGGGGCCCTCTACCCTTCTACTATGAATCCCTATATGGCATAAACGAACCTGAACTCGTTTTAGGGTTCTTTTCAAGAAGTCTCCCGAAGTCTCTGAAACTCCTGCAGAGATTCACATAGGTTCAGGGAAGCCGTCCAAACCCGGGACACCAGAAGATTAAATGACAACAACTCACTCAGCCCAGGTGCGTGCATTGTGTGGGTGGTGAACTGACGTGCTTTTTTTCCGGGCATTGGACATCGCATGTCGCTCTCCAAAAGTCCCGGAACAAGGACCAAATCCAGAGAGTCCTCCTTATCCCAGCGGCAAGGATCTACATCACTCCTTCGTTCTGAGCCCACGAGGACACAATGTGGGGGGGGTTTAGGGGAGGGCTTGGGGCTTTCACTGCTTGGATTTGAGGTTTGTGAAGCTTTAGGCTTGCGCAGATCTGCGGGGAAGTAGGGAAGCTCTGTATGGATCTCAATTAGAAGGCGGCGCAACAAACTGCATATAAGGAGAAGAGCTCCTACTGAACACGCTGTAACGAAGCACATGGCTGGTTCTTGGACATGCATGCCTATGGTCTGCGTGAATGGCTACGTGTGAAGCTTACGGTTTTCGGTGGTGTTTTCTGCGTCTCGGCCCCATCTCCGCAGCCTAAATTGATCAACGGTCTGGGATGCCGACTTGGACCACAGCCCAGAGTCCTACACATTTGACCGGAAGGGACCTAGCATCAACCCAAAGCTTCATACCGTCACCCTCGACTAGACGAGCCCCCGTTTAAACCCTGAACCCTCTTGCGGCAGGACACATCCGGGACTTGCCCAGCGAAGTTGATCCGCCACTGCCCATCTGCCGCCGCTGCCTGATGTGTAGGGTGCAGGGTTCGGACTCTTTGGGAAGCTGTTAGAAGCCCTTTGACTCTGCTACACCCCTCCCCGCAAAACACACAGAATGCACGCAAAAACAGACGTATGAATAAAGAAGCAAATATGCAGATGCAAGAAGCACTTGCTTTCGAGATGGTTGGCACCAGAGGAGGGGAGGAGGCGTGTATGGAGCTTTCTTTCGGCGGATTCAGCAGAAGATCGGAGTTGTGATGTTTCACAGCAGCAGCGCCGCTCTTGAAATCCCCCTTCCTCGTGACCCAGGTCCCTTGATGCCAGCTTTCACAGCATCGACGGTGCGGGGCACATTGCCGGTTAGAGTCGGACGGCTTGTTTGGGGTCTGCCCACCTGCCCAGAGAGCCCAATACCCCCTTAATTAAGGAATATATTATATACCTTTTATCACAATATTTAGGTCCCTATAATTTAAGGGATATTCCTAAATTTTAAAGGGGTATTGAGCTCTCTGGGTGATCGGACCTGATCCCCAAACCCAGGATGTCTTGCTCTGCGTCCTCTGCGAATTTTCCTTATAGTGCATAACGCCATGTTGCGAAAATCCTCTCGTCTCGGGGCACGAAAACAGAAAATGCATCTTCTGAGTAGGCCCTTTGACAAAAAATGTCTCAGATCGACCTCAATGCAAAGGGCCATCTGCGGTCTCCAAGCTGCAAACGTCCCTTGAAGTATGAACAGATGCCTATGTCTCTAAGTAGCCATGGCACGGTCTTCATTCTCCTACCTCGCAGAGTAATCCATAACCCTACACCCTAAACACAAAGCCCGTCATGTTGCAAAGTTTTCGGGTGCAACCCGCGTAGCGCTCGCAATCCCGGGTCGCTTCGTCGCCCGTAGAGTGAAGGCGCTTCAGAAAGCCACAGCCCTCAACCCGGAACTTGTAAACAAAGCATCATTGAAAGCACGAAACGGAAGGCCGAAACACCAATCCCTAGATCCCGGGCCCCAGAAGCCCTGAATTTTGCAGTTGAGCCGTCTTCGACATCGCAGCCATCTGGCTCCACAGGGCGAAGCACAAGCCTTCCCCAAACTCTGCTGCATTTTCATGGGCGCTTATGTCGTTGTTCAGAGGGTAATGAAGGTAATTAGTCTTTGGCTTTGACCTACGTAGCCTTGGCTAGGCATAGCAAGAAATAGCAATATGCTGCTTGAGGTATTGGGGCTCCCACCGTTTTATCGTGGAGTGGAGTTAACGTCCAAGGCAGTGACGCACTTACATGCCCATGTGCACTGCTTCCAGGCCTTATATAAGCCCTACTTTCCCTTGTCCATATCGGAAGATTATGGCGTGTCTGAATTTCCGGGTCTCTCCGGTGGACGGCAAGGGCCTGGGAGCTGTGGCAACAGCGCCGATCGCTCAAGGCTGTTGATTCTGTTGATGTCGGCACTGCTGTGAGGTTAGATGGGCATAATTACCAGCTAGTTGCTGGTTAACCCTAACCCCCCAGGTACCTACTATATAGGGTACTGGTACCTGGAGGGATAGGGTAAAACGTTGCAGGACAATCGCATCTTTCGCGTGGCCTCCCGTCGCTTTTTCCCAAAGTTGAGCCATTTTAGTGCCGTGAAAATGCGAAACGCAGCCTTCCCGGGCTCCCGCGCCGTAGACTAGACGTCCCGTTCTAACAAGAACCATGATTACATGAAGGGTGGTCATAATCTCGTTTAAATGGTTTTACCAAGAACAACAGCAATTATACCGGTGATCATAGCAGCGGGGACGAAATCCCGGAACCATTCCGCGACTGATGGAGGTGACTGGGTGCTTGAGGACGACCCTGCTTTGTTGAGGCTGCTGTGCATCGGAGATACCAGCCACCTTGCAACTAGTATTCAGGACAATAAGGGCTTAGGGCTTAGGGAAGTCCCTAAACCCGAAAACCCAAACCGGTGAGGGTTTTGAAAGTGTCGGAACGGAATGAGGGTGCCTCAGAAGTCAGATGCAATTGGGGATGCAGAGGGCTTGTACGGAGGTTTAGGGTGTAGGGCAAGGTGTGAGATTAGTAATCTAAACCCTTCCAGTCTTAGTCATGCTATACCGCAAAACCCCGTTTTGATTGTTAAGGTCCCTGTATCCCTTAGCATCGAAGGACTCATATTTCAAGGCTTTTGGGCCCCAAGACCCTGTTATATAAGGCTTTTGGGCTATTTTGATGCTAAGGGTATGGCGGTTTAGGAATTGGCGCCCAGAGTACCCTTACCTCTCTCGGCGCTCTCTTGATAGTTGCCCGTGGCTCTGCCGCATAGTGCTCGTGGCTCGTCCTGGCTCTACCAAACTCGCACATCCTCCCTCCGAAACCCTAAACCCTAAACCCCAAACCGGACCAGTCGACCTTCAAGTGACCTTCGCAAAGAAAAAGAGCTTTCGTGTTATGGGGCCGTAGCATGCTGCAGTCGGGTGCCTCCAATGGGATCCGGTCAGACTGTCAGAGATGATCTTTAAACCCATGCCCGGTGTCCATAAACTCCTGCAAATCGCCTCCGGTCTCTCTTTTGGATATATTACGAACTCCCAATCGTCAGGACTGCAATAAAGAGGCGTGAAGAAGGAACTCCAATTCAAGAGTCATCTTGCTTTACATAGGGCTTCTTAAAGCTAGGGGTCCTCGGGGGCGTTTTTATTGAGATGTACATGGCTTTCGGGGGTGAGGGCTTTCGCAACGTGGGCGTTGCCCGGCCATGGGGTTTACCACGGCTTTTCTGCGCACTCCTCAAATTCAAGTGCAGCCTGAATTATGCCTTCTACTTCCCAAAAAATCCTCATAAAACCTTTCCCAAAACCCCTCACATAATCATAAACCCCACATGGAATGCCTATATAACCTGCGCTAACGAGGCTGTCTGCGGAAGATGTGGCCCACTTCGACCAGCGCTGGCCGAGAGGAGATCGTCGCTCTGAGGACACGCATGCTGTTTTAGGGTTTAGGGTTTAGGGGTTTAGGGGTTTAGGGTTTAGGGGCTTAGGGTTGGGTGCAGGGCTCTGGGAAACTCATGCAAGTTGCATGGGGCTTCTGAAAGGGTCATAATAGGTGTAACGGGGTGTAGGAGTTTAGGCAGGTTGGTTGTCATGGCAAGGAAATCTGGGTTCTTTTGGTACCATGGACCCCCAATATGGTGCCAGTGTAGTCCTTTGGGTCTCGGAGACTTGTTCTGCCGGCTTGAGATGATGAGTTCTCCTGGTTGCCCCCAAACTCCTAAACCTTAAAGCCTAAAACCTAAACTCTAAACCCTAAACTGCCCTAAACCCCAAAAACCTAGACAAGGACATCCTAAACAGCCTAAACCCTAAATCCTCAACTTTCCTGGTCCCTCAGCGTGGGACTTCCTGGGGTAATCCGAACCCTTCAGGCGAAGCCTGCTCTGAGAGTTGCCAAGAAAGAGCCACACCTCCCCCCTGAACCGTAGCATTGGGTAGTTACTGTTATAGGAGCATAATAGGGATCTATAGTAAATAAGGTGGTTTCCTTATTATGGTAACTTAAATTAACAAGAACCCAATCTTGTGGGGAGTTACTGTTATAGGAGCCTTATAGAAGGTCTATATACCTTATAGAAAGCTTAGAGAAGCCCTATAGACCCTAAACTCTCCACCTGTAGCATCTTGCATATAGTGTATACTATAGTACCGTGTCTCTACATATAGAGAAATAGACACAGATGCAGATATGGATACAGATAGATGGCTACCACTAGCTAGATAGATAGATAGATAGATGGATATTTAGATGGACAGAGTATATTAGAATATATTTCATGTATACACAGAAAGAGTACGTTGTAACTGCGACAGTCCAGAGCAACATGCTCTTCAGGCTTGGAACTTCAGCTAGACGAAATGGGAGCCTAATCGCCACCCCTAGTCATCCACTGAACCACAACCCTTTAGCGTTAGCCGCCCACACCCTCATCCCCTTGGACATCCAAAAGAACCCTATCAAACCCTTCGGATAACCCTCTATGAATCCTCTAAACGAAGCCTTTAGGTCTCTATGCTTTGTTCAGGAGTTCCTCCTGGCGCGAGAGGAGCATTTCGAGCCGGTCCTTCAGGAGCAGCTGCAGCAGCTTCCAGCACCTCGGTCGGGTCTGGGCTCGGGGGAAGCTGGGTGCATTGTCAAAAGCGAGAACGCCCAGAAGGGCAAGATGAAGCCATATATGCAGTATAACTACATAGGTACATAAATAGACGAATATTCAAATATGTGTAGATAGAAAGGGTTTGTTTGACGACTTCATGGTGAGAGTCTGACTTGGTTAGGATAGGGTTTCATGTTTCTTTATCTTCTGATAACGAGGGATTATGGGGGGGAGATTGCTGCGACATGAACCGTGGCTTTCGGCTTGAGGGCCTTTGGGGCTTTAGGGCTTTGGCGTCTGACAGAAAGGACGGCAAGGGGGATGCTGGTATCGCTGGAGCCCTTCAGTCCTCCACCCTAAGGCCAGTTGCCCTAAGCCTAAACCCATCTAAACCCTAAACCCCCAGCCCTAAACCCTAAAGCCTCAACCCATCTAAACCCTAAGCCCGAATTAATCCCTAAACCCTGAACCGTAAAGCCTAAACCCAACAGCCTGAACCCTCAACTCTCCCCTTGCTCTCTAGAACCCAAAGGGTCCAAAGTACCTGTATAGTAGAATGTAGGGTTTCTACATTAGGAATCCTTATTATGATTTGGGAAAGCATCCCCCCATAACAGTACCTAGGACCCTTTGGGGAATCCCTCAACAAGGATGCCCAGCAGCAGCGCATCCTAGCGCTGCATAGCCGCAGAGGCTGCCAAGGCCCCCATGGTGGGCTGAAAAGGATGGGGTTCTGAGTCCATGTGGGTAGGTCTCAAAATTAGGCTCCCTTTTAGGGTCCTTATAGAAGGGTGCGGTACTATTTTGGTGACCTAGACAGGCACCCTAATGTAAAGAACCACCCATGTGTGAGAGAGAGACAGGGCCTTAGGTCTGAGTAGGGTTTGTGGTTGTTGCAGCGACATGATACGATAGGGTGGCAAACAGTTTTGACAAGTGGAGGAGGAAGCAATAGTGGTAATATACAGCAGATGAAACCTGGAATGTCGCGATATTGATCCCAAAAAAGTCCAGGAACGATCCCGGCAAAGTCCTAACCAATGCCAGGTGAAGTTTGAACTTCCTGTACACTGTAGACGCTTTGGATGCTGCCGTTCTCGTTCTGCACCAGACTTCTTTATGTTGCTGTGATGAAGAACTGCGCAAGCCTTCCTTCATTGTGCGGCTGCAGCTGTGAGGGTTTCTACGATGACAGCGACTACTGGTTGCTGCCAAATTCTGATGATGAACACAGCTACTGTGTTTTGCGGTCTTGGACATTGTTTTGGTGATGGTAGGAATTGTGACGGTGAGGGGAGTTGGACGACATTAACAGCAGTCAGATCCGCCCGAGGCGATCTGCAGAAGAAGCATATCCAACCACAGGAGCGGAAGCCTAGATGCATTGAAACGGCCAAACTTTTTTAGCACAGGCACAAGCAAGGGTCGTTTACTGGAGAAGAACCTCTGGAACGAGGGAGGTTGCGTTTAATACCAGCGCAGATGGGCCCTGACTACATCTGTCACACTCCTCAGCAATCTGGTTCTCGTGAACTCTGACGGGCCTGCGTTAGAAGTTAGAACGCATGCCCCACTTTGCAGACTGCCACCATGTCGCTGTGATCTTAAGCTGACCTTGGAAGGTCTACAGTGAACTCATGCCCCCGTAGCGTACACGCTGGGGACTCGAGCAGTAATTAGTAGTCGACGTCGTTACAGTAGCCGTAGCCGTTACGGTGGTTGTTGCATCGGTAGTCATCTTCGTCGCCGCTGTCGCTGTCGGCACCGCCTTAAACCCTAAACCCTAAAACCCTAAACCCTAAACCGACGTGCTTATCGTTGGCAGAGGCCTGGCCGACATCTTCTTCACCAACGCACTGCCCGCAGAGGAGGAAGACTGGGTCCTGTCGAGTGGCCAGGATTATGGGCATGGTGCGGCAAGCTCAGGGTAAAGAGCCCCCCTAAGCTGGGTCAATTTAAGTGCATACCTTGTACTGAATCAGGATTTCGAAACGAAGGTTTGTTTTTTCTTAGATGCGGTCCATCTAGGAATCTAGCCAAAACCCTAGTATGCAACATTTGCAGAAGTCTCTAGGATCCTGTTTTTAGAACTCGCATGTGGGAAGACTGGCTCGAGGGAGCTCACTTGTAAGCGTGGCGCGATGGCCCAGGCCATGAACAAGGTGCTGGTCTAACCCTAACCCCCCAGGTACCTACTATATAGGGCCCTGGGGCCTCTAGTACCCTATATAGTACCTGGGGGGTTAGGGTATAGTTTCGATCGGCTTTTGGGTTTGCGCAGAGCAGCAGATTCAACTTCAATGTAGGGGTTGATGTCGGATTTAGAGGTCCAGTTTACTTCTGAGGCTACAACCTGGAACTTTAAGCCCAACACCCCAGTGTGTAGTGTTGCTTGACGAAGGTGCGGAACAGCAAGCCGGTTCAACAGCAGCTGCCAGCAAAATGCGGTGTACCAGTGGTCTGCTGCTGATCCGCACCCTTGAGCATCTCTTATAGAGGAAGGTGTTCGATTAAGGCGAAACTCGAATTGAGTGAAACCAGAACTCGAAGGTTGGACATCGAGGAGTTTTGCTTTGTTGACGTTGGGTCCCCATCCCCAGCCAATGTCTAACCAGAAGCCTGGGGTGCTGGGCTGATGTGCGACACCGTGGTGTCTAACTTGGATGCGGCTTCATGATGCCCCAAAAAGGTGTGCTCATGGCTTGGGATCCCTGAGAAGCAGGGAAGTAGATAGGCGACCTGCACGCCTCTGCAGTAAGGTGGACCGTTTTTTAAACTTCTGCCTTCATAGGGCAGATCCTGTCCGAGCCCTGTCGGTGGGATATAATTTTTTGCAATATTAATACTTGTACTTGGCAGAAACCTCGAGCCTCTCACTCCAAACGTATGGGTAGTTCTCTAAATTAGGGTCCCTTTAAAGGGGGGGTCCTATTTATAAGGGTGCCGTACTATTTTGGGGGACCTTAGGAAGGGACCCTAATTTAGAGAGCTATCCTGTTATAAGCCGCTGCTAAGCCAAGGAGGAGCGGCGCTGTGCAACGACTCGCGCTGTTTGGGATATCCCGGTCGGCGAGGAGATCTCTGTAACTGCCCGTGAATTTTTGTTCGGGTTGGTACTTCGGTGGACCCCGAGTGTCGTTTTTTGTTTTAAACCCTAAACCCTAACCATTTGAAACCAGACAAGGTGTGTTTCAGGACTTTCGGGATTTCAGGGCCTCCAGGGTCCAGAGTGTAGACCTCAGTTCGGGATTTTAGCGCTAAGCGTCTTGAATTCAGTTTGGGCTGGTAAGTCTGCACACCGGATCCATCTAAGTTATAAGTGTGTTACGTGGACTTTTCCTGTCTAATATCCCCTACCTAGACTCGACTGCACCACCCTAAACCCTAAACCCTAAACCGACGAAGGTATTCTATGGATCCACCAGTCAGCTGCTAAGCCCCACAGTCGAGCGGCGCGAATTCCTCAGCCACCCGTCGTCTGAGTTTGGGTCTGGGGCTGAGGGCTCTATGGGTAGTTCTCTGAATTAGGGTCCCTTTTTAGGGCCCCTTTTAAGGGATCTATAAGGGTTTCTATAAGGGTACTATAAGGGCTCTTTATGGGTATTTCTCTAAATTACAGTCCCTTTTTGGGTCCTTTTTTAGAGGGGTGCTGTACTAGATTGGGAATCTAAGACGGGGCCCTAGTTTAGAGAACTACCCCTATGGTGTGGGATTCAGGGTTTGGGACTTTGGGTTAAGTGCGCAGGTTCAGATGTTAAGGCTGTAGCATCTTGAACTCATACCTACATGTATATTATATGTATACCGTATACCGTATACCTATAAGTATGCGACCATGGCAGAGGTTTAGATATTGGGCTGCCTACCATACTTGCAACCTAAGAAGCCCCCAAAGCCTCTGAAATGCAGTGAGTCCGAAACCCCGGACTCGGTTCTGTGCCCCTTGCCTTACCATCAGTCGATGACAGTCTACGATCCCAAAAGCATGAGAACCCAAACCTACAAAGTCGAGCTCCCACAGAGCTTTAAAGCCCTAAATCCCAACTAGCCATCAGCCATATGCCCTGCTCACCCACTGAGTCTCGGCCCTGAAGCCTAAGTGGCAAACACAGACCCTTACAGTGGCAAACACAGACCCTTACAGCCCTAAACCCAGAGAGACTAAACCCTAAACCTTTTAAACCCTAAGAATGATCATTTTTAATATGGCCCCAACACCCTAAACCCTAAACCCTATATATGGCCCCCAAAAGGGAACCAGTCAACCTCCGTCCGAGGTTTCTGGGGTTTCACTTGCTGCTGTGGCTCCTGTACCGACCCCGCGTCCGACGACCGTCGGGGACGGATCCGGGAGCTTTCTGCCAGGCGCTCCAGGAGTCGTGAGTTCAGAGCTTCCTATTTAAGGGGTCCGTTTAGGGTTTAGGGCTTCCTTTAAGGGTTCCTTTAGGAGTAGTATGGGCCTTCGGGGTTGAGGCGTTTTGGGGTTTTGGGGGGTCAACGGGTCCTTCAGGCGATTGCGGAAGTCCGGATTGCAAGAAAAAGGGGGGTTTAGGACTCAGGTTTTGGGATTGTTGTTCAGGGTTCTGGTGTTCTCAGAGGTTCCCAAACTCCGGGATGAAGGAACGAAGCCTGGGATATTACTTACGATTCAACTCTCTTCGTTGACTAAGTGGTTTGGGAGTCCCTCGGTTGTCCACTGGTGTCGGGTTTAAGGCTTTGGGGGGTTTAGGCTCGGGAGTTTAGGGTTGGAGGGGCTCTCAGGGACTGGCTGAGGCCTTTGGGGGGCTTGGGCCGGGCTTTTGAGTTTCAATTGTCTAGGGCTTTTGGTTAGGTTTTTGAGTGGAAAAAAAGCTAAGAGCCTGCATGCGCAGTCCGCTGCCTCCGTTTTTGCTGCCTGAAATTGCTGCAGTTTGTCACATCCACCGTTTCGGCAGCTGCTCCCTTGGAGAATGTGTGCATTTCTAGCAGGTGTGTTTATGCGGCTTTGCATTCAGTTTGCTTCAGGATTTCCGCGCTACGGAAGTTTCTGTCAGTTTGTACTTCCCAGTGCTAGATGCGATTTTCACGAATGTGCGATGTATGGCTGCAGTCGAGCGGCTTATCGTGGAGTGAAAGTAGCGTTCGTCCAAGTGGTCCCAGATCAGTGGCTGCGAACGGTGAGCACTCGTTGCTTGATCTTGGCTGACGGGAGTCAGGGCTTAGTGCATTTGCAGTCCTTGCTCAAAGAAACGGGAGCAAATGCTCCTTCGTGCATCATCGAAGTACTCGGTTGTGTCTTAAAGTGGAAAAACGGCTGCCAGTACTAGTGCCGTTGCCGCTCTGTTTCTGCTGCTGCTGCTGCTGCCGCTGTGGCTACTACGACTACTGCGACGACGAC
>CAJNJA010032264.1:0-30231 GCA_905231915.1 Symbiodinium necroappetens
GCCCGGCGAAGCAACGAAGCCTCCGGGAGCTTCGTACAATACAGTCATGTACAAATATATATATATACATATATATATACATATATATATATATATATACGTATGTGTATATATATATATATATACGTACATATATATGAATATATGAGTATGTATATATTTATATACACGCATACAGCATGCATGCATACAAACATACATACGAGCATAACTACATACATACATACATACATACATACATACATACATACATACATTGATGTATCGGAACTTGTATGTTTGGGCAAATATTCACATACGTATGTACGCAGATACATTGTAAACATATGTACATAGTATAAGTTCTTGCCTAAGAAGGGTTGTTCGTACCCCGAGTGAAAGGTACCTTCCTTCCAGCGGCTGCCTCCGAAGTACAAGACTCTGATCATGGACTCCTGGGCACCGTTAGAACTATTTTGTCTTTTACTTGTTTTGGGGGGCTAGGGGTATAATTAGGGTTTAGTGTTGGATGCCCCCACTCAGTCACAGTTGAGTACTCTGAAAGAAAAGCCCAGAAAGTTGGAATCCGGATTAAGGACGATTAGTGCTGGGATTCCCTATACATTACTCTTAAGGATTGAGGCTATTGGGTTTCCAACTTTTGGGCTTCTAGTGTAATAGTAGCCCAATTATGGACTGTTACTGTATGTGGGCAGTGCCCAAGTTTAAGGTTACCAGGGTTGGGGTTCAGGGTGGGTTTCAAAAGATTTGAGAACCCTAAACCCTCAACCCTAAACCCTCAACCCTAAACCCTCAACCCTCAACCCTAAACCTTAAACCTTAAACCCTAAACCCTATAAACCTTAAACCCTAAGCAGAGGATCCTGTTTTCTTTCCTTCGTAAATGGAGACAAACGGTTGATAATATAAATCCTGCATCACCTTCACCTTAAGGATGATAAGGGGGTTTAGGGGATTTAGGATTTAAGGGTTTAGGGTTTAGGGTTTAGGGGATTTAGGGTGTAGGGTTTAGGGTTTAGGATGATATAAATCCTTAGCGGTACCTTGTAAGGACCCTAAACTATGGGAATTATGGTATATTCCTTATCCCAGAGGGTCCGAGTTCCCAAATGGTAAGGTTTTAGGTCACAAAATCCATACTCTGAATGGTTTTTGGACCCTGAAACCCTACTATTTGGGCACTTGGATCCTTAAGGTATTATGGGTAATGCAGGATTTAAACCATCAGCCGAAGGACTCCCTGAGCGTGGACTTCCAGTTCAGTCAGTTCCTGCAGGCCGGTTGGTTGGGTTCAGAATTTGTTTAGGGTTTTAGGGTTTGGGTTGGGGGTTTAGGGGTTTAGGTTTAGGGTTTGGGGTTTAGGGCCGGTTGGTTCGGGATAGACGGTTTGGGTTTAGGATTTGTTTAGGGTTTAGGGCTTCATTTTAGGATTGACGGTGTATCCGTCTATCCTTTCTGGTCCCTGTATAATTCTAGCATAATTTTGTGCGGTGTGCGGCCAAACCCTCTCCATTTCGTAGGGTTAAGTTGAGTTATGCAGATCAGCATAATTCCGCCCATTTCTATCGATATGTCTATTTCTCTGTCTATCTATCTATCTATCTATCTATCTATCTACATAGGGCTCGAGAACACCCTTAGCAGGGATCGCTTAGGGCCCCAGTGTGCGAAACGCACACGCTTTTGAGACACGCCCGGAAGCCCAGCGTGGCATCGTGCACTGCGCAAACGTCGGTCGCTCTCGAGGCGACGAGTGAGATTGGCAAAATTACTGGGCTTGCCTCCCAGGCGCAGAGACCTTCAGAGGTTAAGTGCACACCACTCGGCTCCACCAGACATGGGGCGAGGATGGCAGAAAGGCAGCCACCATCAAGGAGGTCAGCATGGCGGCCGTTCCAAAGGATGGGACTATTGGCCTGGTGCTTGGTCGCCCTCTCAGAAGCAGAAGGCCCAATGGGGTGGCTACAAAGAGGAGGAGCGGTCCATGTTTCCCAGGTACGATGCCAAGAAGTTGGACCTCAGCTTGCCGTCGAGTCAGATTGTCGAAATCCACGACACGAGGCACGAGCCACCACGTGGTTTGGCCGGCGAGTTGCAGCTGATTATCAATCAGACTCGCAAACACGAACAACGCCTACAGAGTCTGCAGAAAAGCCGCCAGCAGAAGCTGGCCCAGTGGGACAAGTACGAAACAGACCTGAAAAAGGCTTATCACGCCGAACGAGAACGACACCAGCGAGCGATTTCCAAGATCGACGAGGACCTTGTCTCTGTCCGCCAGCAACACGAACAGGCACAGGAGCAGATGGGGCAAGCTGCGGTGGCCGCAGGGTTTGCCCGAGATGCGCCAATGGAGCAGCTGGAGGCAGCAGACTGGGGCCGCATGATGGCCGGGCCTTCTGGGGGCCCGGAGGTCAGTATGGAAGATGTCCTTCTGGCACGAGCCTTGCGACAAGAGAGGGCGGCTGCGGCTGCATCCGCGCAACGGCCAGTGATGACAGCACAGGCTGCCCCGGCTCCGGCTCCTCCTGGCCTAGCGGCTGCCCCACCTGGCCCACCTGTGGGAGCCGACGAGACAGGAGTTCCGGCTGCAGATGCTGCTGGCCCTCCGCCAGCGGGCTCGGGAACATTGCCAGAAGGATACACTGCGGCTTCACCGGGCACTGGAAGGACCCGTGCCTCGCCATATCCGACGTTGTCACCGAGTCACATGCGGCCAGCAGTGGAGTCTGCTCGCCATCCAGAGCCAAGGGATATGAGCAGGACCAGTGTTCCAACAAACCCGGAGGCCCACAGGCTGACTACCTTGGAGGCTTCGAAGGCTCCGCCTCCCCGACCAGACTCTGCGGGTGGCCTCCAACAGAAGTTGGAAGAGCGCAGACAACAAGCCCGAGGATCGGCGATGAGGCCCTTTCATGGTGCCGGCCCTCCGGGAACTACGACAGATGGCCCGCCAGAGCATTCTGGGCCCTCTTTCCTGGAAGACGACCCAGACCTCTCCGGCTTTACTACCATGGAGTGACAAAGCACTTGACTGGTCGTCGTTGTGCACACGGTTGTGGCCCAGCCAGCAATTGGGGGAGCAGGCTATGGGGACCGAGCCTCTCAAGGGACATATGCATGGGATTGCGTATCTTTCTCTTGAAGGCGGGAGTTCCCCCTGGCCAATGCTCTCCAGGTGCTAGCTGTGGCGACAACACTTCAACTAGTACTGAGGCTGAAATGGGCATCATATGTACAGTTTTTCCTGTACCATTATGTAAAGCAGCTGCTCGTCCCCGTCCATATGAATCTTCAGTTCAAATTCACCAGAAAGTACAGGAGCCCCATTGGGTTTTTGGGGTCTCTTGTGCTGGCTGGGGTTCCTCCTCGTGGGGGAGGCACACCCATGATCTTGAGGGTGCTGTTCTCTTCCCTTTGCCATGGCCTGACTTTTGGACACATTACCTGTCATGGATCGTCTTTTTCTGTTGTGCGCAGAACATCCGCATCGGTTGCTCAGGGGCGGAGGCCACAGATTGGACTTTTCTGGGCAGTTGCCATGCTTTCACACATTGTCACATCTGCATTAGTCTTGAGAGATTGACTGACCCGCACCATTGGTTGAATGGTTGGGGATGTTGTTCTCCGACTCCCTTGTTTTGTGCAGTCATACCTCCTTGGTTTCTGGAGGTTGCCGCTCTTCCCCTGCCAACTGCTTTGGATTCCTTCAGCAGCAACCACCACGGTCAGATGGAAGCTTTGTGTCCCTTCCGCCCTTGTGGTTTCCCTTTTTCCTGGCCTCAGCAGGCGCTAAACACTTGCATCGGTAGCTCTGGGGCAAGGGCTGCTGAGTGCCGGGAAAATACACACAACTTTTGTTGGGTTCACTCGGCCATTGACTACATCATTGACTTGACCGGGGCCCTTTCGCATAGCTGGGCTCTGGCAGTTTTGATTCTACTATCTGCCTTGCTGTTCCGGCCCTTTGGGTTGCCAGCCTCGCCCTTAGGGCTCTTGTGTGGGGTGTGCTTCCTGGGGGTGCAACGTCGGCCCTTGGTCTCTCTTGCTGTTGCTTCGCCTCAGGTTGCTGTCTTGGACTGGAGCCCATGGAAGAACCGCCGTGGCAAGATTCCGAGGAACAAGGTTCGGCCGAACCTCAGTGCAGCCTGCTTTCTGTGGAGCCTGCTGTTCTGGTCCCTTCCGGTGTCGGTGTCTTCCGTCCGTTTCCCGCCCTCGGTCTGGATTTTGCTCCCTGTTGCCCAGGCCATGACAAGACCAGATGGCCAGAACGACCCGCCGGGCCTTCCATACAGCCAGCGAAGACCTCACCTCATTCCGCCTGATGAGCTCACTACTCATGTTGGTTGTTGTGAGTACCCTTGCCTTAGCGATCTAGGCACGACCAGGAGCGGTGAAGATGAGAATCTTGTCCCCATGGATTCACAACTGCTTCCCCCCATGACCATTGAGAACCGTGACAGTGGTTCCGAGTGGCTGGGGGTGCACATGCTCACCCCTCACTATAAGACTATCACGTTCGCTGTCAAACCACCGTGTCGGACCATGCGCTCGGCACTGGACACGATCCTACAAACCGCGCCACCAATCCCGGATCTTGTCTTTGATACGGTTTTGCCTGTGCATCCACAGAGGTTCCGGGATTTCGGCACATTCATTCGATTTTCGAGCTCCATTAGGAGTGCTGGTGTCGGTGGACAAGCTGCGGTCGTAATCGACCTCACTCATGTGGGGGGGCATTACTTCGCCACGGTGCTCCCCAAGGAACTCAGCTATCAGGATTTGATTGAGTTTCTTCATCCTTTGACCAGTGACGATGATAGAGCGCTGTCTCTCTTCATCGGTTACAAGTCCAGGCCTTGGCCCTCCTGTGCAATGATCCAGCTCTTTGATGGGGCTGTCATCACGCCCCTTTGGGATTCTATAGAGCCGCCGCTGCGTTACAAGGCTGAGGACTTGTTTGCAGCTGAGAACACCTGGTGCCACCCCAGGAGCATGTTTCAGTTTGCGCAGCATGAAGCTATCTGCGTGTTGCATCAGAATCGGCGCTACACATTGCCCCACCATCATCACTATGGACGCACCAGTGTCGACTACGTGTCAATGCAGTTGCGATTGGATCCGCACAGTACTACCATGACCTTCCCCATGCGAGACTTGGACGTACAAGGCGAATTATGTGCGTTTGTCATCGCTGTTGCGGACGTGCCCTCGCCTCGTAACACTGGAATCACACGGGACGATGCAAGAGATGTCTTCGTCTTGCTTGATGCTAGGCCATTTGGCATCAAGCCACAGTTCTTACACTTGCAGCACCCTGTTGTGCATCTACCTACCATTATTGCGCACCTGGGTCTTTCCACTTCGCCTGCAGCCCAGGTTGCAGTAATTGGGGGTGATCGCCAAGGAGACGAGATCTATTTCGAAAATAATGCGTCCCTCTTGCTTTATGCACAGGCAAGGCCACAAGAGATGAGCGAGTCTTCCTCGTCTTCTCCGTCGCGACAGGTTTCTCCTTGGGATGCTGAGCCTGTCCATGCCGGGGAGGCATCAACATTTGATGTGGCGGCTTCCCCTGCGGAGCCTTCAGAACAGGACGTCCCGTCCGACCCCGACGAATTTTGGGGTCAGCTTGCAGGAGCCCCATCGGAAGCCTTTCGGGACCTCACCGATCCTACACTCCCTCCGGGACAAAGTTGGAATGAGGGACTTCCCGACATGCCTATTGATGACACACAACCGTCTTGTGCCTTGGTCCCGACCGGCCCTGCAAGTAGCCCCGTGCCAGATGCGAGCGAGCCCCTCCGGCTTGGAGCTCCACGCAGTGGCGGCTCGGCTAGGCGAAGGCGACAAGCAGGTAGACGCGAGGCACTCGTGTATGTGCCCGACTTTGTGCCAGAGATTGTTGAGATTCCGGTTTCTGAGCCCCTTGATGGATCGGCCTTTCTTGCGCAACTTGCCCGGGTTCGGCTGGAAGAACAAAGGTCTAGTTTCCCTGACCTTTTTGCTGTTATTCCCCAACCGGTACAGGAGTTCCCGCTGTTTGTGGCCGCTCCGCACTGGGCGCACGACTTTGCAGTGATTTTATGTGACTGTTTGGGCTACGATGGTACCATCTTTGCGCGAGCCGTCTCGGTCACTACTAGCCGGGAATCTCTTCTTCTTGCTGCTGGCATACCTACTGATGCCCCAGTCAACGTGTGGGCACATCGCACCATGGGCCCGCTCGCTGTAGATCAGAGGGTGCTCATGCACCATGGCTCCACAGTGCAGTTCGTTCCTTGGCGAACCGATGCCCCACGGTGCTTCGAACTGGATGACATTTTGGCTTCAGATATCGGAGAGGTGGACCCTCCCCTCCCAGGGCCTCGGACACATTTCAACGGGTGTTTTTGGATCCTGTCTGATGATCGGCCCTTTCCTTTTGCAGTGCAGCCTGGCCGGCGGGCCACTTTCAAGCGGGACGTCGCCTCCTCGCTGGGAGCTGACCTGCACGAGCTTACCCTTAAGGCCTCTACCCCTAGGGTTATAGATGCCTTTCCCTTTGGGTTTTGGACCTCGGGTATCCTCGTAGCCACTAGGCAACTTTCTAGAGTGCCCTACCCGCCTGCCAGACAACCAGAAACTCGAAGAGTCTTGATCTTGGACCAACGCCGTATGCTTCGGGGAATGGCATGGCGACTGATCCCCGACAGTGTCATCTCGGTCCAGGCCATTGCGGACATTTACTATGATACATGTCCCTTCGGACACGTTGTGTCTGCTCGTGGGGCAGACATTGTGCAGCTGGATGGTGAAGACGTTTTCCAGATTCAGGATGGCCAGGTGCTTGTTGTTGAGTTCACGCCTGAGCACTCGCAACAGGAAGTTGGGGAGGACACCCCCCCATCACACCCTTTATCTGACTCCACGGGTGGGCCCGCCGCTAGTCATCCGGAGGCGGGTGAAGGGCGAACTAGTCCAGGAGCATATTCATCAACGATCCTGCCTCTGAGACAAAGGAGCCGTTCACCGAGACATCGGAGCCCCCCCGGCCCTCAGGCACGAGACATACACAAGCTGTCTCACCGTGGTGCCCTGCAGAAAGTTCCCCGCCATTGCACAGAAGCGGGTGATCATCACAATCACTCTTGGTGGGATGTTGCCGTCGCCTCTCAATGGGCGAACGTTCTTGGAGTCGTAGGTATGCCTGCTAAGGGAGACAAGTCAGACATGTGGAGTCGGAGATTTCTTGAAGGTGCTCTTGCTGAGAGCGATTCCGACCTCACCCCTGCTGTCCTGTCTCTTGCTGACATGCACACATTCGCTCCCTCAACCTTTAAGGTTCTTTGGTTTAGCTGCTGGCCTTTTGGGGATTGCGCTCAGCTGGGAGCCACACAATGTAAACTCCTTAGCGAACCGACAGAGGGTACCTCCGCCGGCACCCCTTTCAGCGCAGCCCGTCAGGCCGCAAGACTTCTGAATGACACCTGGCCACGACCGCCTTTTCGTTGGCAACCAGGCCAGGAAGAGGCCCTGGATACAGATACTGAGGAGACGACTGAGGAAGGCCGAGTCATGATAGACATTGCTGTATACTTGCTGACGCCTGATTACTCACCGGAGCAGCTTGATCTAACAGTTGCGCTGCCTCAAACCGTGCAAGATCTGCTTGACCTCGTTCAGGTTTGTCGAGACAGAGATAGGCAGTCGCTGTTCCCTTGTCTCCTCGAAGTCGTCCCTCAGCCTGATCCAGGTTGGGGTCTGATTCTTGCGATTCCATCATGGGCGCAAAACCGAATTATTGTGTGTTGTGACCTCTCGCTTTTCGACGGCCGGATATTTGCAGCCACCGTTCCATCCCCATGCGACCGTCAAACCTTATGTGAGGCTGCAGGCCTTGCACCCAATGCGGACGTTGACGTCTACATACCTGGTACGGCACTGCCGGTACCTCCTGGTGGGGACTGTTTCCTGCAGCGGGGCATGTGCCTTACCTTTGTCCGTGTTGGACGACCCAGGCCTCCAACCTTCAGCCTTTCTGCCATGCTATGCACCCACTTACCATGGGAGCACAGCCCCATGTTCCCGCGTGATCGTCTCGACAATGGATACTGCGCGGTTGGCCCGGACGGACAGGTCCTTTTCCGACTGCACCAAGAGCGAGCCTTTTATTACAAAGCCGACATTGCCCTTCTGACAGGCCTTCATCCACTCAGAGTGATTGTCACTCCGGCCTCGCCTCAACCCGACGATGTGTGCGACTTGCAGAGCTGTAGTTGGAGCCACAGACAGGGACGAAAAGACGATGTGGAATGGTGACATTTCAGTGCCTACTATTGGCTTCCTTGACTGTCGGCCCCTTTTGGCTGGATGGATGACTGTTTCTACGAGACAGTCGTGGCTTGACCTCGGCCCAATCTGGAGTGCCTTGCAACAGTCAGCACCGTCGGGATGGCAAGTTGTGTTCCCCGACCTCCCAGCACATTGGACATGGCTGTGTTTTGAGTCGGGTCAGGTTGTACAAGTTGCCTTCGCTCAGCGAAATACATCATGCCCTCTGCCTCTTCCCTTCGACATGACAACCGTCGAACATGGAGCACAGAACCGACGTCCCCCTGCAGACGGCTCAGTCGGAGGCACGGGTTCCATAGATCCACCCACTCGGGAGCGGGCGAGCCGCCACCACCCTGACAGCACACAGCGCTCTAGGAGCCCTGCTGGCGGTCTGTCATGCCTGTGTGGTGATGGTCCTGCCGAGAAACTTGGACGGCCATCATTGAGCGTTGTCGTCCGCGCTGCCCTTCTCGTTGCTGTTATGCAGGTTGTGGTGTGGGCTTGGCCTCAGGGTACCTTCACATCGTGTGCTTGCCTAGCATCGAGCCGATCTACTGTTGGACTCGTAACCGGTGCTAGTCTTTGCTTTGCACTCTCAGGGATCCCGACGGATGCGGTGCAATTTGTGGTGGCTTCTGGTGTTCCCGGGGCTACTTGTGACGTTGCGGCTTTGGAAGCACTCCACCTGCCTGCAGACTCGCGGCCTCTGCCCACTCCGTGCCGGGCCAGAGTTCATTGCGCCGCCGCTTCGTTTGTCACTGACACCCTCCCTGCAGTGTCGCCTTTCCCCGTACCTGCTGATGAGGAGAGGTCTGCCGATTTCTTAACGGAGCCTCTAGTCACACTCCTCAGTGAGGCAGCCTCTGCCACAGACCATTGGGCCTTCTTGGCTGCCACCCTGCTTGATACCCTTTGTGATCATATTGCAGAGTTGAACCGACCGCCGGCTACCCCTGTCTCGTTGTGCCTTGCTGATCACTTGCCTGCCGTTTGCATGCATGATCTAACAGCAGCCACCGTTGACCTGGGTCCGCTCTTTGCCACCGCTGGACAACTTGTCCTGCCGGGATCCTGGCACCTGCCAGACACTTTGCCTTCCTCCGTCGTCTGGCAAGCCAAGGCCAGGGACCTTTGCCACCCTGGGTCCCCTCCCCTGGGCTGCCTTGAGGACGTTCAGATATTCACTGATGGCTCATACAATGGCAGCATAGCCTCATGGGCTTTCATTGTGTTCGTGGTTCGTGACCAGGAACTCAACCTGCATGGATGGGCCTCTGGACAGGTTACCACTGACCCTGACGACGCCTGGTTTGTTGGGGCCCAGGCTCACACACCTCTCGCTGGTGAGCAAACGGCGCTCCTGTGGGCTACGATCTGGGCCCTACAGGCACCACCGGGACTTCAACTTACCTTCTTCTCGGACTGCCTGGTCGCCCTCAGACAGACCATTGGTCGCTACGGCGCTAGGGAGCAACACGGCCTTGCCACTGTCTGTCGGTGTCTGTTCCAGGCCTTGCAGTCGGGTACGCATTTCGCGGACAATGATCGCCTTGATGACGACTTTCGACCTTCTCCCGAACAGTGTCGAGCCTTCTTTGGTCTGTCGGCGGCTGGAGATGCTAGTGCTGCTCCTGCCGACTTCCAAAGCCAGTGGTGTATTTTTACACTCAATACGCAAACGCTGGAAGGCTCTGTACCTAAGCAGGCGGAGCCGCGCGCTAGTGTCGCTGGCATTGAGAAAGGAGAGCACGAGGCCGACGCCCCGAGCCATCATTTTCCGGGCAAAGCGGCATTCTTGAGGGAGCAGTTCGACTATTATGGTGCTCATGTAGTCGCTCTCCAGGAGGCTCGGGCTCCGGAAGACGGGCTCTTCATCTCAGCCACCCATATTAGGGTATGCACTGGTCGTGACAAGCATGGGAATTTTGGGGTTGAGTTGTGGCTTTCTCGTCGCCACCCTTTCGCTTGGTTCGGCAAGTCTGCCTTACACTTCGACCCGGCTCATATCCTAGTCCTGCACTCCAGTCCCAGGGAGTTGTTCGTGCGATATTGTCGCGGCAGCATGCGCATCCTGTTCGTCGTGGTTCATGGGCCTGTTGCGACTTGTCCTCAGCGGACGCCCTGGTGGAAGGCCTTTAAGTCTAGGGTCGATCAACTGTGTCACGGGAGCCACCTCCTCCTGCTTGGGGATCTCAATATGCACTTCGATACCCAGACTCTTGGGAGTGTTGGTGACAAAGTTTTCCCTGCCAAGCACCCTGTACCGGACACATTCTACCACATGCTGCAGCAGCACAGCCTCTGGATCCCATCTACATTTTCGGAATGTCATCCAGGTGACCATGTTACGTGGTTTCCCCCTTCCGGTGGTCCTGGGGCTAGACTCGATTATGTTGTGGTTCCCCGGTCGTGGCAGGTTCACGACGGGGGTTCTCAGGTTTTCACAGCCCTGGACTGGGGTCAAACTCGGGTTGACCACCTTGCACTCAGGACCTTCGTGTCATTCAGAGGTTTCAGTACGGCGCCTACCCGCCACAAACGCGCCTCCTACGATCGGGAAGCTATGCTTACGGAGCGAGGTCGGGCCACACTTGCGGACATCTTCGAGTCTGTTCCTTCGCAGACCTGGGGTAGCAGTGTCCACGCGCACTACGAAACCGTTCAGCGTCATGTTGTTGCTGCCCTTAGTGCTGCATTCCCACCGGTGAAGCGGCACTGTCGCGCATCCCATTTTGGCCCGGAGACGTGGCAGTTGAGACAGAAGCGCGTATGGCTGCGCAAGCAAGTTTTGCGTCTTGGCCCTCTTGCACACATCATGGACCGCAGATGCGCATTCCTGTGCCTACGTCTTGGCTGCAGGTTCGTTGTGGGCCTGCATGTGCTTCTGTTGCGCCACGGTCGCGACGTCCTTGCTCTTGCCTCCCACGTGTCAGCGCTCAGGGAGACCAAGAAACTGCTGCGACAAGCCATTAGGCGGGACGTTGGGCACCGCATACATGATACTGCTGGTACGGCCCCCAGTTCAGCCGTCGGCACGGTGGTGTCTCGCCTGCAGAGCCTCCTAGCTCCCTCCGCGCGCAAGACCAAGCCCCCCCGTCGTCTCCCGGGCCTCACGCTTCAAGATGGCACACCTGCCACTGAACCATCTCAGGTCGAGGCTGCTTGGGTTGCCCACTTTTCGGGGATTGAGGATGGTGCCCAAAAGGACCCTGAGGCCCTTGTGCGATCTTGCTTGGACAATCAGAGGGGCCAGGTTGTTGACGATGTGGATTTCAGTTCGTCGGAATTGCCGACAAGGCTTGATCTTGAGAGAGCTTTTCGGGAAACGATGCTGCACAGAGCGTATGGAGTGGATTGCATACCCGCAGAAGCACTACACTCCGCTCCTGGGGAAGCGGCAGCTGTGTTCTTCCCGGTCATTCTCAAAGCCTCTTTGCGACTTGCTGAGCCCATTCAATTTAAAGGTGGGTCGTTGTTTGCCGTGTGGAAAGGCAAGGCGTCCCCTGGAGCCTGTTCCTCTTACAGGGGAATCCTAGTGTCCTCCACGGTAGGCAAGGCCTACCATAAGATCCTGAGGGGGAGGCACATCCCAGCGCTCCAGCAGGCCACCACAGCCCTGCAGGTGGGTGGACTACCGAAGTGCCCAGTTACCCTTGCTGCGCAGGTTGTGCGTTTGCATCAAAGTTGGGCAAGACAGGCAGGCGCTTCACAGGCTGTGCTGTTCCTGGACCTCCGGGAGGCATTTTACCGGATTGTCCGGCCCCTGGTCACAGGGTTTTCCGGTACAGACGAGGACATTGCTCGTGTTCTGCAGTCTGTGAACCTCCCACCTGGCACGATGCATGAGCTTCGAGAGCATCTACAAGCTACCTCCTTGCTTGAGCAGTCAGGCTCCTCTACTTGGGCCTCGGCTGTAACGTGCGAAGCGCTGCAGCACACGTGGTTCAGATTTGAACAGGGGGAGCTTGTAACCCAGACAGGCATAGGTACGCGGCCAGGTGATAACCTTGCGGACCTTGTTTTCAGTTTCGTCTTTGCACGTGTGTTGCATCAGGTTCGTCGTGCAGTCGCCGAGATCACCGCCCTCACGGAGTTGCCGTGGCACCCCGATATGCGTGACAGTGTCTGGCCAGTCGAGTGCACTCCCTCTGAGGTGCTCTCGGTCCTCGATTGCACATGGATGGACGATGCCGCATTTGTGTTGAAACATGCCAAGGCTCAAGCTCTGCTCTCACATCTAGGTCAGGCAGCCGGTGCTCTCTTAGACAGTTGCCTGGGAAGGGCTTTACTGCCTAACCTGGATCGGGGAAAAACGGAGGCAATTGTCTCCTTGCAAGGCCCAGGTTCCAGGAAGCTTCGTACTGACATCTTTCGTGCAGACCAACCGTCAATTTCGGTGCCTAGTCGACTTTGGCCGGGAGCTTCTGTGCGCCTAGTTGCACAGTATCAACACCTTGGTGGCACTATACACCACACAGGTGACTTACAACGGGAAGTCAAGCACCGCACGGCCCTCGCTTGGCAGGCTTTCAATAAGAGGCGCAAGAAGATTTTTGCTTCCCCTGTTGTAGCCATTGCGGACAAAGTTGTGCTCTTTGAGTCGTTGATTCTGTCGGTACTCATGTATGGAGCAGGCAGTTGGTGTGCAGGAGAGGCAAAGGTGTTGGCACCACTCTCCACCACATACCACCACATGGCTGCATCTATGCTCAGACCGAAGTACCGGGTCGAAGAGGCCCGCCACCTTGGCTCTTCACGTGTCCTGATGCTGGCAGGCCTTCCTTCAATGTCTGTCCTCATGCATCTCGCTCGTTTACGACACCTGCATTCATGCATTTCTGTTTCCATCCCGGAGTTCTGGGCTCTGGCACATGCAGAGGGGACGTGGCTTGCACTTGTTCGGGCCTCCTTGGATTGGCTCCGTGACCTTCTTCCCTCGAAAAATGGTGTTGAGGCTTGGGCCACCCTGTGGCCACGGTGGCTGGACATCATGCGTCTCAAGCCCGCCTCTTGGAAGCGCATTTTGCGCACGGCCCAGGCACGAGCTATACGGAGGGAGGCTTGGCAAGCTTCTCTCCAATGCCATCGTGGCCTTCTTTCGCGTCAGCTGCAGGCCCATGGCGGCATGCTGATATGCCCTCCCCCGCCAGAGTGGGACAACAAGTACTGCTGCGCCCCATGTGGTCGAGTCTTCAGCACACGTCAGCGTTGGTCTGTGCATGCCTTTAAGAGTCACGGTCGGTTGGCTCCTGGTCGTGGCCTCCTTGAAGGGCGCCAATGCCAGCATTGCTTGCGACATTTTGGCACCAACCTGAAATTGTGTCAACACTTGGCCTATAGCAGGCCATGCAGACACAGTCTTAGTGCCGCTGGCTTCCAATGCAGGCCCATGCCAGGCCAAGGACACCATCTCGCTGAGGACCCGGGACGGTCCCAAGCACCCGTCCTGCAAGCAGAGGGACCACCCATAGAGCCACCATACCTTGAGTGGCTTGACGCCTCGGATAGACCCATTGCGGAAGTTTTGGACTGTCTGTCCTGTCTGTGTATGGATGGGGACACCCTTGCCGACTCGGAGCTCTGGCACCGACTCCACTTGGCTTTCTCTTGTGTTTGTGGTGAGACCGCTAGGCTTCGGCTCACGGCTCAGATCTTTTCACAACGGGTGCAAGAGATGTCCGACTTGTTGCCGACATTCCGAGACCGAGTCTCTGCAGCCTTGGATTGGATATCCGGGGCAGACATTGTGGAGTGGCTTGTTCCCTCCCCTGACACTGCCTCGCACACGTTCGTGACGTTCCGAGACAGTGAACTTGTCCTTGGAATGCTAGAGGTCTCGCATCTTCTGTTCCCACGCCCAGCTGTCGTTGACGAGACTTGCACTTGGCTTGTTGTGGGCCCGGCAGGTTGGTGCATTAAGCAACATGGATTGTCGCGTCCAACGGTGCACTATACCACCGAAGAGTGCCTGGCGACCTTTGCAGAAGGATCGCTCCCAACTTTCTTCGAGGGCCCCTTCGACTCACTCGCATGTGTGTTTTGTCTTGATGGCTGGCATGGTTTTCAGCGAACACCTTCTCCTCTTTTGCCCCTCACGGCTTTCCGGGCTCTTCTGGGCCTGGAAGTCTTTTACGGAGACCTTGCCCGATTCGCCCTTCGTCTTTGGGGGCTTGGAATCCCTGTGACCCTCCTCTTTCCATCCTCGGCGAGCCCTGCTTTAGCTCCGCTACCAGAGGTTGAATCCTTGGAGTCTGGTTCTCAGGACGGCAGATTATTTCTCCGTAACCGGTGGGCACTCTGGTGACTTGCTTCCTCGTTTCACCTTAATTCGATGCCCAAGGGCTGCGACCAACATGGACTCTACGCCCGAAAGACGTGATCTATCTACATATCTAGTTATCTATTTACCTATCCATCCATCCATCTAACTATCCATCCAACCATCGATCTATCTATCTATCTGTCTATCCATCTATCTATCTACCTATGTTTCGATCTTTATAGGCCCAGTTCTAAAAATTTTCACAGGAACCGTAGCTATTCCGACTCGGGTTGCGGATCCCGGACGCAACCTCGAGCAATTCTCAGCAAGAAACTGTCATCCTGCGTCGGGTTTCGGTTCAGGGTTTAGGGGTGCTAGTTCCCAAGCGCAGCTGCAAAGCAAAATTGGGTTTTGGAGCTTTGGGTTTATGTAGGGGGCAGGGGTTTAGGGGTCAGGGTTTAGGGATTAGGGTTTCGGGAGTTCGGGGAGGGGGGTATGGGTTGAGGACAGAGGCATGCCTGCAGAAGGCAGTACATGAATGGCTGCAGGATGCTACAGGCGTTCTATGTGCTAGTTCTCTCAATTAGGGTCCCGTTTCGGGTTCTTTATAAGAGTGGCGTGCATTTTTGGGGGACCTAAAACGGGACCCTACTTCAGAGAACTACCCATGCGCAGTCGCGTCAACCCTAGACCCTAGCGTGAGCTCTAAACCATGGCCCCCCTAGCAGTTGTTCTACTAGTTCCCGTTTGCCCGTATTTTGGGAGCTTCCTTCTGAGAATTGAGGGGGTAATCACTGGTGACCCCAGAAACCGGGAAGCCGCAACTCAATAAGCTCCTCTCTTCATAAGCCATCTCTTCTGCACCCGAAGCACCCGCACGCACTGCAGTCTGCTTCATAGTCTCGAAGGCTCGTGCAGGGCTTGAAGTTGAGAACTTACTAGAGTGAGTTTCCAGAAAAAAGCCATCAGCGATGCCCTCAGTCCACATACTTCTAACAGCCCTGCAATTAAGCAAGAACTGAAGATACCCTTAAAGCTGGGGGCTGGAAAGCTAGAAAGATGGGTGGTCTGAAGGTTAGGGTGGTTGCTGAACAATCATGGAATATGGAAGCTTCCAGAATGAGCCAGCGCTTCTATCCTAAAATCCCCGCTGCAGCCCCCACACCTGGAGAACGACAACGCTTTGGCCTAGGATGATCCGCTGACCCTTTAGGCCCTGAAGGTAAAACCTGCACTCCGCTAAATCCTAAACCCGCAGTCCTGTGGTGCTAGCCTGAAATTTTTCTCAAGACTAATGCTAAACCCAACTGCTCCTAATCCCTGAACCCTAAAGACTATGTACACTGCTCTATATTTCCTGCCGTGTATGTTAGGCAGAGATCGTTCCTTCCAACCTGGTCGTGGTGCGGAGCTCATGGCGAATTAATGCTTTAAAGATGCATATTTCTAGGCTGGCTGGGCTGAAGTGTTGAAGGCTTTGTGGGTGTTGGGCCTAGTCAAACCCTAAACCCCTAAACCCCTAAACCCTAAACCCCTGAACCCTAAACCCTCAACCCTTAGACAGCGTAGGTTTTATACTGCTAAGGCAGTAGTGTGCAGTGTTTGCAAGCTCGGAGTTCGGTCTTCGTGCTCAGGGCTTGCGGGCTTATAGCATTCGAGACACTAGGCACTCAACTACCCGTAGGCCCCTAAGTAGTTCCTTTTCGGGATTACCCTATAATATAGGATTCTAAATATAAACCATAAAAAGGAACTACTTAGGGACCTATGGGTAAAGCCTCAAACATCCGAAACCCTACAACCCTTACAGCTCGCAGGGGCACTATCTTTCCTTGAGTTTCATGGTAGCAGTGATACTATCGTTTACTCCGCAAGCCCTGTTCTAATTCTTAATAAGCTCTTATAGTACAGTAACCCTGGTAGAATCCGCGCGTAAATGGGAGTTACTCACCGGTCCCCGGCAAGTATCCGCACGCTGAATGGCACTCTCGGGGTTCTTAGCAGAGGGCACTTAGGCTCTAAGTGTTTGGGCTTTAAAGAGTTTAGCGCTTAGGATTTAGGTTTTAGGGTTTAGGATGTAGTGTTTAGGATTTAGGATTGAGGGTTTTGGGTTTAGGATTTAGGGTTTAAGGTTTAGGGTTGAGGGCTTCGGGTTTAGTGTATTTTGCAAGCAACCCGTAGATCATCATCTTGCAGACCCAGCTTAAGGACGAAATGAACCCTAAAGGGGTTTAAGGTTCATATACCATATAGTAGGATTCATAGTATAAGGGTATAGGGCCCCTACATTCAAGGGTCATTTCGTCCTTAAGGCACTGCATGTGATTGCGTCAAGGGTGAAGACTTTGTAATTAAGTACTCCGTGTTCTTAGGATTAACCGGAGACATTTCAGATTGAATATAGAGGTCCGAAAAATAGCAATACGGTTGATGACGTAAATCCTGCATTACCTTAAAGGACGCTAAACTATGGGAATTATGGCATATTCCTTGTTATCATGGATAATGCAGGGTTTATATCATAACCCTACGATCGCTAAACCCGAAGCCTCATCGACCCCGAGCACAGAAACCCCGCAATTTGAAGTAGTTGCCATGGTTTAGGGCTTAGGGTTTAGGGTTTAGGGGTTTGGGTTTAGGGTTTAGGGTTTAGGGGTTTGGGTTTAGGGCTTAGGGTCTAGGGGTTTGGGTTTAGGGTTTAGGGTCTAGGGGTTTGGCGTATATCAAACTCGAAAAATTGGATTAAGGATTCCCCTCAACCCTAAACCGTAAACCGACCTGGAGCTGTCGGGCTCACAGCCTAACAAGTTGGAGCGCATGCCCAAAGTAATCGCAGGGGGCCATTGGGTTTCAGGTTTGATCGAGATATAATGGGAGTTTGGCGTGTAGGGTTTAAGGAAAGCGCCTTTTTTTAGAGTAATTATGGTCTATCTGGGATCTTGGATTTCGGGTTTAGGGCTCAGGGGAGGGGGGTGGAGGCATCCCATATGTGATGGAGCCTAATCCCTAATCCAAATGAGTTGCAACTCCGAAGTCCATAGCCCGGACCCCAAAAGGAAAACCTGAACCGGCCGTGTTGGTGGAGGCTACGGGGCTTTGTATTTAAACGCTTGGAAAACACGGCAGTTGCTTCCAGTGCAGATGCTTCGTGTCTGGACCGTTTCGGGCAAAGAGCTCGTAGCAGTTCCTGTGGAAGAGCTGGGTGAGGTGCGGACACTCAAGTTGCTACTGCGAGATCTCTGCGATTACCCTCTATGCCTGCTGCAACTGTTGCACGAGGGTGTAGTTTTGGAGGACGCTGCCCGTTTAGGCTGTTCCATGGATGTACAGCTTGTATTGTTGCCGTGGCATGGGACGACCATGCAGCATCGTCTTGCAGAAGAGTTTTGCGAGGCGTGTGTAAGTGGCGAAGAAAAGATCGTTCGGACGGTGCTGAAAACAGGCTTTGGCATCACCTGCGGCGGTCTTAGCTCCGAGGACAGAGAATTGTACGATCCCTTTCGCTTGGCATGTGGCCAAGGCCACAGAGAAATTGTTCGGCTGCTGATGTCATATCATCCGGAAGATTGGTCCGCCGAGGGCGGTCTTAAAGATGCTTCTGGCAACGGGCATGTGGAAGTTGTCCGTCTGTTGTTGGAGGCGGATGCTAACCTTCCACCGGGTTTGTCGATGTCTCGGGAGGAGTATTTTTGGGCTGTTGTGCGGGCCTCTAACAGGGGCCACTCCGAAATCGTTGCACTTCTGCTGGAAGCGCTGCCTGCGGTTGCTGCGCGGGATCCCCAAGGAAGCTTAAGGTGGCACGTGGGTTGGGTCCATTACCACGAGCTGGCACTGATGATGTCTTGTCGCAGGGGCTTTGCAGAAGTTGCACGGCTCCTGCTTCAAGCGCGCTCCGCTGCAAGCTCTCGTGCTGCAGCACTTGGTCCGGCGGCCCGGAAGCGTAATGTGGAGGTTGTGCGCCTTCTGCTCACGGCAGGAGTCGGTAGAGAAGTACGTGAAAGGATCCTCTACAAAGCAGCGAAGAGGGGCCATGCTGAAATTGCCAGCATCCTCGTAGATGCAGGCGTGACGGCAGAGGGCTGTGGGGCCGCTCTGCTGAAAGCAGCTGGTCCGTGGCCACGATGAAGTCGAACTCCTGCTGCAGATTGCCCGTACCTGGAGGAAGGCTAGAGGAGGCACTCTTGCCAGGGGACTGCTTCGCAAGCGCCGGGAAGCACAGCGGGAAAAATGGAGCTGCCAAAGACTCAGCAAAGCAATGCAAGGGCACTGGGCCTCGTGTTCCGGTCTAGTCAGATGCACATGACGGGATTTGCTCGAAACTCAGCCTTCTCTTGTCTCCTCTTCCACCGCAGCTCATATCGTGCACAACAACCTCAGACAGCATGCGTTATCATCATCGGCCTTGAACTCAATTCAACAACCCTCAGCTTTCAATCGCAACTTCCTAAACCCTAAACCCTAAACCCTAAAGTGACAGTACCTCCTTGAACCCGAAACCTCCCAGGTGAAGGAAAAGCTGAAGAATCATGGCGAGGAGGGGTACTCCATCTTCTGCTTCCGCAAACTCGACATGTTTAGGACGGTTTAGGGTGTCGTTTAGGGTTTAGGGTTTAGGGGTTTAGGGTTTAGGGTTTAGGGTTTAAGGTTTAGGGTGTCGGTTTTAGGATTCAGGGTTTAGGGCTTAGGGCTTAGGGTGGGAGAGCCTGCTAACGGGCTTCAGGAGACTGGGCTTGAGGCTCTTCAGGTCGAAAGGGCTTAGGGTGTAGGGTTTAGGGCCTCCTCTAACCCTTACCCTCAAAGGACTGATATTTTTGGGCCCAAGGACCCTAGTATAGAAGGCTTTTGGTGCCTATTTTGATGCTAAGGGCAAGGGCTCTCTGGAAGGATTCTTTTAAGGTTCTGTAAGTAAAGGATGCTCTTATATTTATTTATTCATATTTATATTTATATTTATATTGTATATATAAATTTATATATGCATGTATGTACACATACATACTTATTTAATTATAGACACATGTATTTCTACCATGCAAATGATGCGAGGCTCTCCCTAATACCAGGGATCAAGCTATGTTTGCGACGAAGCCCTTCAAACCCTAAAAACCTAAACCCTACTGTTACAATATAGTACAGGATAGTGTTGTATAGTGTAGTAGAGTATAGTACAGTACAGCATAGTGTTGTATAATACAGTAGAGTATGGTATAGTACAGTATAGTGTTGCATAGTATAGTAGAGTATAGTTTAGTACAGTATAGTGTGGTATTTCTGGGTGCAGAGCACGAGTTTACATTCAGGCGTTGCCGTAAGTAGACGATTCGGGGGCGCTGCTACAGCGATCCTGAAGCCTGCGTACAGTTCATAGGCGATAACTCCAATCTCCCTATATATATATATTTATTTATTTATACAGATTTGTATAAATATAAATAAATACATTATATATATATAAACCATAAACCCCACAGCCCATAACACATCTCCCAGCTGCACCCAAAATATCACACTTCCTCCAGGTCGCTCCAGCTCCTCGCGTCCTACCCTAAACCCGAATCCCTAAAACCTAATCCCTGAAGCAGAAACCCTGAAACCTAATCCCTAAACCCGACCGAAACCCTAAAACCTAATCCCGAAACCCGACATCCTGAAACCTAATCTTTTGTGAGCACGAACCCCCTCGAAGCCTAGAATTCGAAGCCCCGGGGAGCCTCAATGCACTGTTTTACGGACTTTCTTGAAAGGTTGCACCGCCCCCGTCTCCTGCACTCTGAGCATCCCAAGTATAGAAGTCGACGGATAACTGCCAGGAATACGGTTATTCTATAGTCCACATCTATGTGTATATATACATATATTTATTTATTTATCTATGTATTTATTTATTCATTTAAATTATCTTCGAATACTGATATTTCAAACCTCCAAGCAGGCCCCTACATTAAACCCGAAACTCACACCCCGACGATGTAAGCCATCCACCAGTGCTACACACATCACCAACTCCGAATCTTTCCGGGTGACCTCTCTGCACAGGTGCGGAGTTTAGCGTACAACAGTTTATAAGGGCTTGTTTAGGGGTTTAGGGACTTAGGGGTTTAGGGTTTAGGGTTTAGGTTGAGTCGAAAAGTCGGCTGCACCAGCTTTTGCGAGATAGAGGCTACGACGCTTACGAACCTAGGATGACAGTGCGACCAAAGTATTTGGAGTGCCCTTGAGAGTAAAGCCGTACTTATTGGACAAAGCATCAGAAGTTTTCGGTCAGGCATGAGCCCAAGATAGAAATAGATGCGTGTACACATCATGTATGAGTATGTGATTATGCCAGCGGCCATGCGCACGCACACTCGCACGCTGACACACGATGTTTCGAGGAGAGTGGCGACGACTGCACCGGCCATTTTCTGAGAGAGCTTGTACACTGCATCCTAAGCGCTAGACAACCTAGGGAATCAGATAAAACGCTTTTTCTGGAGTTCCAAGCTGGCTCCTTTGGAGAGTGTATACTTGGGCTGTCATTAAGGTGGTGTGTCGTACTAAGGACCCCACTCCCTACAATCCCACTAATTATACAGAACCTCCGTCGCTAAAGTGTCAAAACCCAGAATTAACTGGGAACCCTAGACATCCACCGATTCTCCCCGACATCCAAGCCAGGCATTTTCGCGCAGATGTCGGGCAAGCTAGGCAGCGGGGTTCGGGGATGAGGTTCGGAGGGTGCATATCCTTCATAACCACTTGTCACACTTATGACTCATGACAGTTTTCTATTAGGTTATTACCATGTTATTACTAGTTTACTACCAGCTTGCCATACTCCATAATCCCTATAAGCCAGTAGCTAAAAGCCGGTCCATTAAAGTATTTTCCTTGATCTCACCCACGCAAGTGCGCGAAGCTCTGTCGAGCTACACGCCACACTCCGAGATTCTAGCTCTTGTCGAGGCGATCGGTGCCGCCGAAATCTCTGGCATGTCGCCATCAGAGATCACAACCCTGTTGACCGACGCGGACGGCATGGCGTGGGAGGACGTGCGGGCTGCGCGCGAAAACATGGTTCTCGGAAGGGGGTGGTGAGTACACATTTTCGAAGGCGATCGCGAACAACCTCGCACAGACGAAGAAGGGCATGACCGGAGCCGCGCTGCAAAGGGCCAAGGCAGCGCCTACGATGCTACTTAGCAAGGTAGCACTTAAAAGGTTGGAGGCGGCCAAGAATACCTTCCCCTGCTTTCCTTGTTCCGTATGCCTACGGACCCGCTGTTGACCTGTGTCGAGAACACAGTCTCGAGAAGGCGGGCCATCAAGGTAGAACCAAGGTCCTGATTGGAGAGAAGTGTAGGCCGCTCCCAACACGGCCATGACCAGTGAAAACATCCTCCAGTCCCTGCCCTTTAACGGTGTACTGTAGGGTTTAGGGTTTAGGGGTCTAGGGGTTGAGGGTTTAGCCTTAAACCCTAAGCCCTGTGTCAGCCCCCACCCCCCTCATACGCATCCCACTGTGCTAGGACAGTTTACGGTTTAGGCGGGGGGTATCATGGTTCGTGATTATTCCAAGCAGCTAGCAGGTGCGAGGTGAGTTTGGCCACTAGACTCCTGAATTCTAAGCATCCTAAACCCTAAAAGGTCAGAGCCCCAAAGCCCAAAGCCTTAAACCGCGAACCAGAAGCCTCAACCAAACAAATCTGTCAACACCGAGCTTCAGCATCAAGCGCAGACTGTAATAGGGGTTGAGGGTTGTGACGCGCCGCCCCCTCCGCCCCTTCACCAATGCCTTGAACAGGTTGAGCTCACAAAGACCTAATCCCAGGATCCTAGCAAGTTAAGCTCAGTTTATTTTACCCCCCCCAAGCCCTGCCCGGCCCCGGTCCGAACCCCTGGTACGGAAGTAGTGCAGTAAGTAACCATCCGAGAGGGCTCCAAAACCAAAGCCTGGGTCATAAAGTGTGCCTCAGTGTCTCCCCTGCTATTTAGACTTGACCCTTGGTAGCAAGGAAATTAAGAATTCAAAGGCCCAGCCGCATCCCGTGAAGATTATCATTGTAGAGGACCTAACTTAGCAGTGTAGGCCGACTTGTAACCTACTGCTGTCTTCGTCCTCTGAGCCTCGGAGTAGATGAAGAAGCCGCAGGCGACAAGTCACTCCATGGCTCACTCTTCATGACCGTGCCCTGCCAGCAGCTATGGAATTGAGGGCTGTTCTGGTAGGTTTCAGTGCTCGAGGGTTTAGCCCTAACTCCTAAACCCAGAGGATCTGTTGTGGGACTTTCGGTTTAGGGCTTCTAGAGGTTGTTCCGTGGATTTTGTTCTGAGCCCGGTTCTTTACATGGGCTTTGGTCCTGTATCACAGCTGCAGGCGGTGGCTACGTCGATTGCTTGATCAGTCTGAGACCAATTGTTTCGGGTATAGATTTAGGGTTTAGCGAAGCTCGGTGGCCGAGAGACAAGCGTCTCAAGCAGATGTTGCTGGCTCAGCAAAGAGCATGAACATGACAAGACATGTGCTTCCACATTGGTTACACTTCTGGAATTTGATTGGTGTTAGGGCAGTTGGGTATTCCCACCCATCTAGAATCTGAAGTCGTGTCAGCCTACATTCCTGCAAGTCCTTCTCCTTCCTCTGCTGCAGCTGTAGGCACAGCTCACATTCAACAAATCCATAGCCCAACAAGTCTAAACCCTGAAGCAATCAACCCCAAAACCCAAAACACGGCACCCACACCCTTATAATAACTGACCTTGACCTGTGTGATTGTGTTCAGCTCCTCTATGGACCCTGGTTTCAGCACTCCTTTGGAAGCCTTTTGCTAGGCATCCTAAGTCCCACGCCCCAAACCCCAAAATACCCTACGCCCAAAGTCCTAAACCCTAAACCGATAAGCCCAAAACCCTTCCTAAATAATTACCAATACTATTGTGGGGGGGTCCTTGTTATAAGATTAAGGCACCTATATTAAGCCGCTTTGCTGTGTGCATTGCTCAGGAGTCGCAGTTTCAGCGTTTCCGACCAGGCACGGAGTTTAGGGTTAGGGTTTGGGGTTTATTCAGGACTTCTGAATTCTGGGTTTTCTGGGCTCTAGAGTGTACCACATGTTATTACTTGTTTTTTTTTGCATATGTTCCTACAAGGGACCATAATGAAATAAGAGTGTGCACTTGTTTCTCCCTGGACACTGCAAGGCCCAGGAGTTTTTGGGGTTCGGAACTTCTGGGGTTTAAGGCTTTGGGGCTTTGCTGGGTTCTTGCTAGGGGATTTAATTCGGCTTGCCATAGTAAGGAGACCATATTCTTCACTATAGATCCCTATTTATACTAACTTAAATTAAATCCCTCAAACAAGAACCCAGTTAGGGGATTTCTTGGGTGTCAGGGTTTTGGGGTTTAGAGAGTTGAGGAGGGGCGCCTTGGGAGTTCTTCGAGGTTCTGTAAAGATCAACCCTAAAGCCCCAAAACCCCTAAACCCCTAACCCCTAAACCCTAAACACGAGGTTTGTTCGGGATTGGGCTTGAGGGCTTGGGGTTTTTAGGGTTTTAGGGGTTTTGGGCTTTGGGCTTTTGGGTTTTAAGGTTTTGGGATTTTGGGCGGGGGTTTTGGCTTTTTAGGGTTTTGGGCTTGGGGGTTTAGGGTTTAGGGGTTTTGGGCTTTGGGGGTTTAGGGTTTAGGGTTTTGTGGTTTAGGGTTTAGGGTTTTAGGGCTTAGGGTTTCCGAGTTTAGGGTTTTTAGGGTTTAGGGTTTTAGGGTTTTTAGGGTTTTAGGGTTTAGTGTTTTGGGGTTTTAGGGTTTAGGGTGTCCGAGTTGAAGGCTGTTTGATTGGTTCAACATTTTGAGTTGTTCAGGGTTTCAGGTTGATGTGAGCAGGCGTGCCCGACGAAATTGAGAAAAAAGCTTCCGAACCCTCTTAGGGTTTAGGGTTTAGGGTCTTAACTCAGAAGAGCCTACTGTACCTCCTGACATCCCTAGCAGATTTCGCTAAAGATTTGGCTGAATGATAACAAAGCATCCCAACAGCCTCCGCAGACGCACGCACGCGCACACACACACACACGCGCGCGCACGCACGCACACCAACGGCCGAAGAGTATCCTTCAGATCTTCACCCATTCACAAAATCCTTGAAACCTGCACCCCAAAACACTAAAGACCAAAGGGTTCAGGGTTGAGGGTTATATAGCAGCCTGAATAATTACCAATACTACTGTTATAGGGCTCCGTATTATGTTATTACGATACTAAGGAGCCCAAAACCCCATTGAGGCCCCTACAATTAGGGCCTTCAACCCATGATTAGGGTTTAGGCTTCAGGGTTTAGGGTTTAGGTTGTAGGGTTCAGGGTTTAGGGCCGAACCCTCAACTACGACATAAAGTCCTGCAGGGCTGGAGGCACTGATGCAGCTGAGGCCCGGAGGGGCAGGGGTAAGGCTTTGGCCGTGCAGTCGTAGGGTCTTGTAGTTCAGGGGTTTAGGGTTTATAAAGGGGTTTAGGGTTTAGGGAAGTTTTGGGTTTCGACTTCTTCAGAAATGGTTTGTGTTTTATGTTGCATGACTTCGCGACACCGAGGTACAGAGAAGCTCCAAACCCCCAAAGCCGTAACGCCCTGTACTCGACCCTTCAACCGAACCTCCGAAAAGCATCCCTATAGGGAACCGAAATGGACATACGCATAAGCATTTTGTAGGGATATCCCCACCTTCTTGGGCTTCGTTCTAAGTGGGGGTTTATATGGGATTATCCCTATTCTAAGTTTTGCTTACGTGCTTTTTGTGGGGCCCTATAAAACCTAAACCCTAAGCCTCTGAGCCCCAAACCCCAGAAACCCTATAAGGTCTGCACCCTGACCGGACTAAAAGAGCGGCCCTTAAAGGAACCCTTGGGGTTATATAGGGGCTTGTTGAGGCTATATAAGGGGTAAATAAGGCTTAAATAGGGTATTGGGATTAGGGGTCCCTTCTAGGCGTCCCTCCTATTGTCCCTTAACACTTTGTCCACTCGTTTAGGGTTTGGGGCTTAATATCAGGCCTACCAATTTTATTCCTCAAGACTCCTTATTATTATTACTGTATAACTCTTATAGTGGAGCCCAAAGCCCCATTTCTATTCTCATTGTGAAGGCCCCGACTTTAACCCCTAAATCCCTGAGCACAGATCCCGAAATTATTCTTCTAAATCCCTTACAGATCCCTTTAAAGCTGCCCCTTGTGGAGGGTGCTAATTAACCTTAACGGGTGTTCAGTTGCGAGCCCTAAGCACTTCCTGTTCGGCGTCACCTGGGCAATTCAGGGTCTGGGGGTTGTGGGTGGTTAGGGGTTTTGGGGTCGAGGGGCTTAGTGTTTGGGGATTGAGATTAAGGGGTTAACAGGGGTTAATGGTTTAGGGTTTGGGCTTGGGCAGATGCATGTGGAAATGCGGGGTGTCCTCTTGATGCCGGCGCACATCGAATATGACAGTACGCGCTGCATTGCTTTAGTTTCGGGTGCGCGGGCTGAAGTAGTTTGACATGTGAGGGGCTTTGGGTTTCGCGGCTACTGGTCCCTAAACCGTATAAACATAGGGGCCTTAATAATTGCCTATACTTTTTTGGGGGTTCCTTACACTAACTATAGTATAATATACCCCCAAACCCTATTCTAATTATTAAGGCCCCTACATTACCAATAGGCTGTATGTCTAAGGTTAGAAGTATGGGCCCTTAATATGGACCACTAGGCCTTTCTAGGGACCCTTAAAGGTACACATAGCATGTATAGCAGGTGTCTACGGATCCCAGGGGAAAGGGCTCGTACTAGGGGCCCATGTTTCAACCTTAGAGTATGAGTAAGCCGGGAAGCCCTATAAGGAAGGCCCAGGGTCGGAGTGAAGCGGTGCCGGATATGCAGGAGAGAGTCTAGCTCAGTTCAAGCTGACCAGTACACCCTATAAACTTTCTAATCCCTACCCATAGGCCCCTAAGTAGTTCCTTTTTGGGATTACCTTATAGGATTCTAAATATGAACCATAAAAAGGAACTACTTAGGGGCCTATGGGGAATGACTAATGAGGGTAGAGGGCTTAGGAACTAGGCAGTTTTTTGGGCTATTTAGGGCTCAGGAAGGAGGAGTTACCGCGGCCGAAATGATCCAGTCGACACGCCTGTAGGGCAGGAGCTAGAAAAAAAAGGCAGCTTGCGGATCCTAACGCAAGGCGATCTTGGTCCTCACCAGGAGTTAAAAATTTATCGATCTCGACGGTGACGGCCATCTTCCCTGGGAGGGTCGAATCCACGTTACTGTGAACTCTTCTGGTATTGTCCGTGCGGCTCGCTTCGACAGAGGTAGGCTTGGGGTCTAGGACTAGTCTATGACTGCTTAGTGCAGCTTGAGCATCAACGGGCTTATTGGCTTATAGTCGCGACTAAATGCCGGCACTATATAGACTCGGACCCAGTCTCCATATCCTAGACTTGAGCTTCTGGAATGCTTACCCTGAGGCTGTGGCATTCGGGTGCATTTGACCGCTTCTGCAAGGTTTCCTATCGTGTTCACTATCCTCACATCGGCTAAGGGCTATGGTGTTCAAGGGTTCCCTACACCCAGAACCTTAAACCCAACACCCTAAACCCTTAACCCTTAAGCCCTACACCCTAAACCCTTAACCCTTAAACCCTAAGCCCTAAGTCCTATAAGCCCTTTGAGCCTCTCAACCTCTGAGTCCCTAAACCAAGCTTTGAGCACCACAGGACGATGGAAGCAGGGCCGGCATACAACGTGCCGCAGCCAAGTTTTCGGGGTTCTACAAGGGTCCTACGTTTAGGCCGTAGGGTTTAGGGCTTAGGGCTTTGAGTGGAGGGGACGTGGAGGTGGAGGTAAAGCGCTTGCAGCACAGGGTTTAGGCATTTGGAGTCGGTGTAAGTGTACCCTGACCTGCCAAAAGGGTTTAGGGTTTAGGATTTTAGGGTTTAGGGGAGTTTAGGGTTAAGCGCGGCTTAGTCTAGCCCGTAGCTCAAACAAAAAGTATAACGGCTGCTGTATTCATATGGGTAGTTCTCTTAAATTCGGGTCCGTTTAGAGGTGCCGAAAACAGCAAGGCGCCCTTGTAAAGGATCCCCAAAGAGGGACCCGAGTTTAGAGAGAACTGCCATATAATCCCTGCAAAACCGTTGATGATATAAAGCTTGCATTACCTTCAGGACCCGAAACTATGGGAATTATGGTTTTATTCCTTGTTATGGGTAATGCAGGATGTATATCATCAACCGAAGTTCGATTTTCACGAGGGCTTAGGTTTCAGCAATCTTTGGGGTTAAGAGGTGCCTTTACAGCGAATCCCAGAAAGTTGGAACATGGGTTTAGGAGGATTAGTGCTAGGATCCCTTATGCTTTATCTTAAGGGCATGAGGATAAGCATGTTCCAACTTTCTGGCTTCTACTATAAGGGTTTTGGGGCTTTTGGGGCTGAGACATTTCGGGCCTTCGTGGTCGGCTCGGGGGTTTGGGATTTAGTTTGGGGTTTCGGGTTCAGGGCTTGCCCTGAGGCTCGAACGACTCATCTCCTAAGGCTTTTGGGGCTAAAGACCATACTCTATGAGGTTTTTGGGCGATTTTGAGCCTAACAGCAGACGGAAAAACCCTACACCCTCTAAACCCTATAAGCCGTATAAACCCTATAAACCCTATAAACCTTAAACCCCAAAATCAAGGCAGTAGTCGAAGAGAGAGCTTCCTCTCTGGGCGAGGCTTCGACCTCCCGGGGGCGGGTGGCAACTTCGGGGGCGGCGGAGGCGGCGGCAACCTGGCAGCTGAAGGACTACACTTTACACATTTTTCTGGGATAATATGATCCCTTATAGTTTTAGGGATTTGGGGTTCACTTTAAGCTTTTTGGGAGGTTTAGGGGTTTACGGGTTAAGGGTTTCGGGGTTTAGGGTTTAGGGTTTTGCTATTATCTTCGTAGCTGAACGAGTATACTTTAAATTTTTTGGGACACTATGATCCCTTGTTTAGGGGTTATGGTTTCTTAGTAGCTGAATGGTAACACTTTATAAACTGTTTGGGATCCAGGCTTTTAAGTTTAGGGTTTAGGGTTTAGGGTTTCTTAGTAGCTGAATGAGTACACTTTTTTAAACTTTTTGGGATAATCTGATCCCTGACCGAACTGAAAGTCTCCACTTTTTTTTGTGCCTATGAACTCAGCAACTAAGTAGTTTCTAGAACCCTTATAGTAGCCCTTATAGCACCCTTTAAAGGAACCCTTTAGGGAAGCCCGCCCCCATTTTGTGCCCTAAACCCTAAACCCTAAACCTTAAACCCTAAACCCCTAAACCCTAAACCCTAAACCCTAAACCCCTAAACCCTAAACCCTAAACCCCAAACATCTACACATTTTTTTGTGCTTCTGAACTCAGCAGCCAAGGCAAGGATGGCGGCGTGCCAGGTCGCACTTCCAGTACCGGCGTTCTGTGGCAGGGTTTGGGGACGTTTAGGATTTAGGGTTTGGGGAAGTTTAGGGTTTAGGGAAGTTTGGGGGGATTAGGGAAGTTTAGGGTTTAATTAGGGTTTGGGGAAGTTTAGGGTTTAGGGAAGTTTAGGGAAGTTTAGGGTTCAGGGAAGTTTAAATTTGGTGTTTGGGGTTGGGGGTCTGGGATGAAGTTTAGGGCATAGGGTTCTGGGGTTTCGGGTTCAAGGTTGATTTGAGGGTATGGGGAGTTTCAGCGCCTAGAAAGTCGTGGGTTGACCTTTTCAAGCTGTGTTGGCTTTCCTCGTGTCTCGTGAGGCTTAGGTCTTGTATGGCCATTGCTGATCAAGGTACCTTTTTAGACCCCGAAACCCCAACTCTAAACTCTAAACCTTAAACCCCTAAGCTCTAAACCCTGAACCCTGAACCTTTTACTCTAAACTCTAAATCATTGGTCTGAGGTTGGGGTTAAGTTGGTAGCTGACCAGGACCCCCCAAGTGCCCTACAATAGAGCCCTGAAAGTGCTTCATGGTGGGATGTCGGGTATATTGGAGGGGTATTTGGGTTGTAGAGCTGTGAGTACACTTTACACTGATGTTGGGATAGTGTATCCCCTGCAGAACTGAGAGTTCAAGGGTTGTTTGGGCCTTACCCAAAGGGTCCTAGGTACTGTTATGGGTGATACTTTCCCAAATCATAATATCAATTCGTAATATTTATAGAAACCATACATTCTACTATATAGGTACTTTGGACCCTTTGGGTTACGAGCTCAGCAACGGATTTCGCTGAGTTTGAGCCTATAGACTTCCAGGGAAGAAAGACTTTCCCTAAGGGTCCAAAGGACCCATGAATTAGGTACTTACTCTTTTGGGGGGGTTCCTTATGATAATGATTATGGCCCTTATAATATAATTAGGTCCAGGTACTTAGGTTTCGGAGAGTAGTTATGTAGGTTACTATTTGGGAGAGTATATGATGATTGGGTACTTGGACCCTTAGGGTTTTGACATGCATAGAACTTAGAACCATCTTCTGCGTAAGCTGTAGAGACGTCAGGCTTTGTGGGCGCAACCAGCCTGCGGACGGATGCTAAATGCCAACGGCAGGAAAGTCACAAGGTTTAGGGTTTTAGGGTTTAGGGTTTTAGGGTTTAGGGGTTTAGGGTTTAGGCAGTTTAGGCTTAGGGTTTAGGGTTTACTTGGTGGGTCTTAGGCTTCGGGT